>CANXYC013190041.1:0-37102 GCA_948193065.1 Aleurites moluccanus
TTTATCCATTCAAAATAAATACAGTTATTAAATTTTAACTGCCTAAATTCTCCAATACCAATATAAATATTCAACCATTTTCACAAATTTATCTCCAAATAATTTATAAATAATTTTAGAATAAATTTAAACCTACTTACTAAAAATTGATGAAAATCTACGCGTGTCCCATATTTTTAAGGTCCAGCTTCGATCTCTGATCGGAAAAAAATTGGTGTCATTGGAAAGCCCATGAAAAATGGAGTTCAAAAAAATTAGAGTCATCGGAATTGGCAGTCGAAATTGGCCGAAATCTTCCATTGAAAGTCCGGTGGTTCCATTTTTCGATCTCCATTTCCGGCGAACTTTAGGTAGTAAGATAGATATTAAAAGAAAGCTGGGATCAAGACAAAATTATAGGAATAAGAATCACTTAATTTGGAGTTCAAATGAGAGAGTTATGACTAATTGAAATTTTTTGACAAACATGGTCATGAAAGCTAATTTGAACAGAAATAACTCCTTACTTGGTGGTCGGAATTGAACAAGACTAATGCCTATAAACTCTCCTCATGGCAGGCTACACGGTGGTAAGGGAGGTGTTGACCACCTCCCTCCAGTTTGACCGGAATCGATACCGAAATTCAGACCACCGACCATCTCCTTCTCTTCTTCTTCTTTCTCTTCTTCTTCTCACGTTTTGCTGGTAGCCAATCCGAGGCTGCCACGTGGCAGTCTCTGATTGGTCATAATATATTTTTTTATTTTATTATTATTATTATTATTATTATTATTATTATTGAAAATTTGTAAAAAATTTAT
Organism: Aleurites moluccanus; assembly: GCA_948193065.1. Classification (NCBI taxonomy): domain Eukaryota; kingdom Viridiplantae; phylum Streptophyta; class Magnoliopsida; order Malpighiales; family Euphorbiaceae; genus Aleurites; species Aleurites moluccanus. The sequence continues at coordinate 802 of CANXYC013190041.1, forward strand.
TTTAAGTCCAAAAATTATAAATAAATAGTCAATAAATTTCTTATAAAATGTACTTCATTTTTTACATGCTAAAACCTAAAAAATAATATTTTTCTAATTTAATAAAAATTACTTAAATATAAATTTAATTTTTTTAAATTCTTAAAATAATAATAATAATAATTAAAATAATTTATTTAATTAAATAGCTGAGTATAAAATTAAATTATTAAATAATACATAATAATATAACATTTATTAAAATTAAAAATTAATTTTTTTAAAAAATATATTTCTCTTTCACTTTCAAATATTTATTTCTTTAAAATATAATAAACTCAAAAAAAAAATTTATATTCATTACTTTAATTAAATATTCATAAAATAATTACTACTTATAAATATAATATAATTAAAAAAAAAATGGGTATTACACTCTTCTCGCTTTACCAAAGGCCTGATGTGCTTATTCTTTAAATCCAAATTGTTAATTGTAGTAAGGTATATACCATCTCTCTCTTGACAAAGACTGATATCTTCATTATAATTTAAATTTGATTGGACAGATAGAATGACATTTTCATCAAGTGCAAAGTGGATGCCTTGGTTATGAAGATCATCATGAATACTAATAGTACCAGAAACAAAGTCACCATCATCTGCATAATTTGAATTTGGTGTTACCGTTGGGATAACAACATTGGGAACACCATCATCTGGTTCAGAGAGGAAGGCTTAAGTATGTTGATCATCTTGCTTAGTATCTAAAACAGATTCATAAACCAAAGAATCACCATTTGCTGAATTATTATCTAATGAAATTCTAGATACCAATTTAGATTATTATGTAGTTTGGTCATGCCAAAAAGCATTTTCAAAAACTGGAGATTGATTATCTTGCTTGTCTTGATAATCCAAATTGCAATCATCTTAATAAGATGAAGTAGTTTTTGAATTATTTGAAGGAAGTGAGGACGCAGAGGGTATAATGATTGGTTTCTTGGATCCACTGTGAAAACCAAAAACATTAAAATTTAAACATTTCTCTTATACAATTCTGATGTTAAATGTTGAATTAACAATATTCACTTTAACAGTTCTTCTAATATGATCAGGAATTGGAGTTGCAATGAGAATTCTGGCCGCATTGAATCGGTTGTTTTTATGAGTAGCTTCATCAAGTGAAATGACAGTACCCAAAAGACAACTAATAAGAGGAAAATAATCGAAAACACCAAGTATGGAGCGGAATACCTTCAAACAATATCTTTTTTGTACAAATATCATGGGTTCCCATATTTTAACATGATCGAACCATTGACTAAGCTACTCCCTTCTTTTTTCTAGTATAGCATTCATATCTTCTATATCAAGAAAAGCGAGTATGACTAAATTCCTACCATTGGTCTACACTCACAATTATAAACTCCTTTTGCAATCAAATTGGCTTTGATAGACATAAAATCCCTTGAGCCAGATATATAACCAACCAAACTACGACCAATCCAAGGGATTTATGAAGGATTATGATCAAAACTAAGGTTATTAGAATTAGGAGCTTGAGGAATTACCACTAGGATCACTTTCCACAACTTCCACGAAAGATTTAGATGTATTGTGTTTGTAGATAAGATCCTGAGACTGGTATTTAATGGCATTTTTAAAGAGATTAGGAGAGACCAAGGTAAGAGAGGATTTAGTGTTGATTTTGTGAAAGGAGCCCTTCTTATCATAACGAGCAATACTAACAATAATTTTGCTAGATCAATCCATAAACTGTTCATTTTGTAATAACTTCATCTAATCTTTGCTTTTGTGGAACTCGGACAAATTCAAAGCGTTAACCTTCTTTATTTAACTTTTGAGGGATGAAAACGTATATAACAATAGCAAACCATTCAAAGAGTTTTCTAAAATAAAAAAAACTGGTCAATCGATTGGGATATTGCTAAGGTAAAAGCTGGTGGTTATTGGGCTAGTTTTGTGAACAAAATCTGAAAACAAAGAAGGGGAAATGAGGGTTAGTTTCATATTGTCAAGCGATAATAAACTTTAAGTTAGAATTTTCTTCCTTAATACTCAAAGAAAAATAGTATTATTCATTTGCTAATGTCTCTAAAAACAATTTCAGCATTATTAATTTAAAAGTTCATTAGTTGAAGAGAATAAAATCAAGCTTTGATACAATTTCTTACAAATAAAAAAAAGCTGCAAGAGCAAAGCTTGGCCCAGCTTGGCGGCTATACTGGCTGGACTATCTAATATTAAGTTATAATGTAACTCTTGTCTGGTGAAAAATACATCCATTAATTGGTTTAAAATTAAATCAAATATTTAATAAAAAAAATGTGTTTTTCAATTCATTCAACTGGTTCTGGAAAGAACTTAGATTTTTTATTTTTTGTCATGAGATATATATTATATACAATTCAGATATCTATTATAAACATAATTTTATAATTTAATATATGTAAAACATAAATTTAATATTCTCCAGAATATATATATATTTCAAAAATACTTATAACCGTTTACATGAAAAAAAAAAATTAAATATAAGTGTTTTATATGAAGGATTGTGAGTGGGTATATTTAGAGACGGAATGATTAACACATCTGGATAGATTTGTGTCAATTCAATAAAAAAAAAAAAATCTTATTAATTTATATAAAAAAAATTCACTCTTAGTTTAATAAGTCCAACTTTTTATATATACTCAAATATTTAATTTTTTACTTAATCCATCTATATTAAAATTTTAATTTTCGATCTATTTAAAATTGATTTTCTAACTGCATAGATGAACATATTGAGCCTTTCCCATGAAAAAGAAAAGAAAAATTTGATGCATATGTAGTAATCAACAATGTCTTTCAATTTAATATCAAAGAGATGGGGAAAAAATATAAAACAATCTCTTTCAGTTCCAGATAGGTCTATGTGTCGAGGAAGCACCAATAACGGAAAAGTTTTTGGTCAAATAATATTTAATCATATTAACAGAGATATAGGTTAAGGTTTTGTCGTGAATAATGACAGTGATTTTAACAACCCCATTATTTTATTTCCTTTTAGTAAACTTTCCACCAATAGCTATGCAGTGTTTGCATCAATTATTCAAGTGGCAGAAACAGTAATTAAGTAAAATTTGACTAATCCTACTTTACTTGTTGACCCTTATCACCCCCATTAGAATTGTGAATTTGTCTTGAAGAGGACACCTAATAGTTAAAATTTTAAATTTTTCGTAATAAAAAACTTAGTTATATGTAACTTTTCAAATTTGTTGTATCCTTAACAAAGATTGACTCTTTATATATTACTATAATAGTCTTTTAATTTGCCTAAAGCAATAATTTAATTTCAATAGACCAGTAAATTAATTGGAAAGTACTAAAAAAACTTTAGCAAAATAATATATTTTTCACCAAAACTGCCATTTGCTAATGTCATATTTCTAAAGGTTAATTTAGTTGGAAATTTAAGTTTACTAACTCCTAATTTATTGATTAAAGATAATCAAACCATAATCTCATCATGATGTCCTTATGTTTGGTGGAAGCCAGAACGCCAGAATTTTGTAAGGGTTTCCAAGTCTTAGAAGGGTTTAAGGGCATAATTCCATACACTCATTATGGTAAAGGGGGATCCTAATTAAGGTTCTACATAAACATAATTTATTGTATACTCTATGTGGTAAGCACTTGTATAAATTAATTATTAATCTTAATTTGGAGTTTTATTAGTTGTTGCAGAAATATTCTAATAATACAGTCACCTTACTAATGTTAGCTTGTCTCAACTATACACACAAATTAATTTGGTAGACTACCTAAAACATTATAAATTCCTCATTATTTGATGATGTGTGAAGTAGCTACAATAAATATAAATATAACATGCCACATGATCTACGCATGAATAAATCATTTATAATTGTCTGGGGATTATACATAAATAATTAATATAGCTACTGATAATCAATATGCATGCTCGTGTGATCCTAAAATAATTCTTAATAATAATTTCGTGGCTTCAATATACTATTCTTCTTATTTATTTATTTTGATGAACAATAATATGCATCTTCTTGACATTGCGAGGATGATACATGTAGAGGATGACTTTGACTTTATCGGGGTTCAACCCGATTCTCTTCTCACTAACCATGTAGCGCAGGACCTTTTCTCCTTGAATGAAGAAAGTACACTTCTCAAGGTTAAGCTTCATCTCATACTCTGCTATTACTCCAAAAACCTCAGCCATATCTTTTATGTGCTCCACGAAGTTCTTTCTCTTTACTATCATATAGTCCATATAGGCCTCTACGTTTCTGCTTATCTGCTCCTTGGACATTCTATTGACGAGGCGCTAGTAAATGGCTCCAACATTTTTCAATCCGAATGACATGAAGATGTAACAATAAGTATCTTTCTCTGTTATAAAAGTAGTTTTTCCCTCGTTATCAGGATGCATTTTAATCTAATGGTATCCCTACTTGGCATCTAAAGAGGACAGGTAAATAATTAATATAGCTATTGATAATCAACATGCATGCTTGTGTGGTCCTAAAATAATTCTCAATAATAATTTCGTAGCTTCAATAAACTAATCTTCTTATTTATTTGCTTATTTATTTTGATGAACAACAATATGAACCTCCTTGACATTGCGAGGAGGATACATGTCGAGGATGACTTTGACCTTATCGGGTTTGGCTCGATTCCCTTATTACTAACTATATAGCCCAGGAACTTTCCTCTTTGAATGAAGAAAGCACACTTCTCAAGGTTGACTTCATCTCATACTCTGCCATTACTCCAAAAACCTATGTCAGATCTTTAATGTGCTCTATGATACTCTTGCTCTTTACTATCATATCTTCCATATAGGCTCTACATTCCTGCCTATCTACTCCTTGAACATTCTATTGATGAGGCGTTGGTAAGTGGCTCCAGTGTTTTTCAATCTGAAAGGCATGAAGATGTAACAATAAGTATTTTTCTCTATTGTAAAAGTAGTTTTTTCCTCATTATTAGGATGCATTTTAATCTAATAGTATCCCTACTTGGCATCTAAAGAGGACAGGTAACAATATTTTACCATTGAGTCCACCAACTTGTTAACCATTGGGAGGGAAAACAGGCCTTTAAGGTAGATTTTATTGAGATCAATAAAGTTTACATACATTTTATAGTTGTCATTTGCTTTTTTCACCAAAATCACATTTGTGAGCCATTCTGGATAGTGAACCTCTTTTATGAAACCTACCTCCATTAGCTTATCCACTTCCTTTTCTATTGTAACCTACTTCTCTGTCCCAAAACACCTCTTCTTCTATTTCACAGGCTTTGAATATGGATCTACATTCAACTTATGTATAATAATCTCGAGACTAGTTCTCTTCATCTCCGAGGATGACTATACAAAATTTATTGCATTATTCTTTAAAAATTTCAAGCCTCCTTAGCTAGCTTGACATCTGGGCTCACATTTATCATTAAAAACTTGTCTGGTTCTTCTTAATGTACTTGAAACTTTTCTAATTCCTTAACAAGCTCAGTTCTTTTTTCTGGGGCCCAACTTGGTCGTTTACTGTCTAATATTGCCACTTCCTCTCTTTCTAACAAGTAAGGCTCATTTTTTCTCCTTTTTAGTTCCCTCTCTTCTGAGAATTGAGGAGCCTCCTGAGTCCCATACACATGGAATTGTCCCCCTTCTACCTTTGGAATAGTCATCCGTAAATGACTTACATTTGTGGATAGGGGTGGCATCAGTTTGGTTTGGCCGGTTTGAAGAGTCGTTATCAAACCAAATAAATATTTTCGATTTGAAATTTTTTTAAATCAAATCAAACTATTATTATAGTCAAATCATTTATTCGGTTCAATTTGAGTTCAATATAAATACTTTCAGTTTGTCAGTTTCAAACCAAAGAATAAATCGTCATTATTTTATTATAAATTTAAGAAAAAATACTAATAAAGTATCGATAATAAAAAAAAAATCAAAAATAGTTTAATATTATACCATCCAAAACTTGTATATTTTATTAATTAGCACACCCACAACTTATATTTTTTTTTTCAAAAATTATACTCTTTTTTATTTATCTTTAATTAACTTTTATGAATGGTATTTTTTAAAATTTTAAATTAATATTAGGTTAAAAAAATATATGGTTGTATATAAAATCAAATCAAATATATTTAATTGTAATAATGGTAAAAAACAATATATATATATAACACTTCGGTTTGGTTCGATTCGGTTTGAAAGCTCAAATTGTAAACCAAATTAAAATTTCAGTTTACTCTATTTTTAAACCAAACCAAACCAAATAAATTGTGAAAACCATTGATTTTGGTTTGGTTGATCGATTTGGTCGGCTCGATCGATTTGGCCTCCACCCATATTTCTAGAGGCTCCCAAATCATATAACAATGGTATTCTCATCAAGAGATTGTATGCTAATGGTATTCTCACAACTACAAATGTTATCATTATTGTTTCGCAATTTGAGGAGGATCCAATAGTGAAGGGAAGACTCACAATTCCTGCTGTTGGGACCTCTAACCCATCCAATGTCTTGACCGGATTTACTAAGTCTTTGAGATCTTCCTCCCTTAGACATTTTCATGTATGTCTCAGCCATTAGAAGGTTAATTGAGCTTCCATCATGGACCAATATCTGCTTGACTATGAAATTGGCCACAATAGCTTGAATGACCAGTGGATCTACATGAGGGGTTCTCAAATGACTTCCATCCTCTCTATCTACCTAAGTCTTCATATCAACATAAAAGATGAACTCAAAGTCTTCTCTCTTTCTCATCAAGGCTTTTAGCTCGTTCTTGTTTAGGGATTGTTCATCAAATCTCCTTGTGAGGTAGTGTGTAACCCCGCAGATCCATCATTTACCACTTGTTTCCCCTTTTCTTTGCTCAACTCGGCATGCTCCTCCTCTCCTTATTGTTTCTCCTTTACAAATTTCTTAAGATAGCCTTGATTGATTAGCCTTGTAATTTCTTCCATAAGCTGCCTATAGTAATTGATTTTGTACCCATTAGTATTATGGAAATGACAGTACTTGTCTTTTCTTCTTTGCTCATGATCAGAGCTCATTGGAGGAGGCTTATTCCATATATTCTAGTCTTCGAAGATTGCAAATAGCTCCTAGGAATGAGAATTAAGCTATGTAAACTAGTGAATCTCTTTAAAAGCTTGCCCAAAAATTTTCAATGGCCCATGATTATGAGCCTCAAACTGACTGTCCTTTTATTTTCTTTTCTATTTTCTTTTTCTCCTTCTTTGGACTTCTTTTACTTTTTCTTTGTTCCTGCATTTTGTTCTACTCTCCTTTTCTTGGAGAACTAGCTCAAGGCAAGGGCATCATCTTGCCTTATATACTTTTGAGCGAGGAAAGAGCTTCCTCTAAGGTATTGGGGGCATGCCTACACAGGGCCTTGAAATAATCTTTGTGCCTTGTCCCGTTTTGGAATGCTTATATCGCTCTGGATTGGTCCAAGTGAATAACCTTCAGTGCTTCTCTGTAGAAAGTAGATATGTAATTGGAGCTCTTATACCACTCTAGATTGGTCCAAATGAGTAATCTTCAGTGCTTCTCTATCAAAAGTAAATATGTAATCTGCAGTGACTCTCCCTCTTTATGCGTAAGGGTTTCTAAAAATTGAGTCTTCCACTCTATAGGAATACTTTAGGTGAACATCTTCATAAATAACCCTGCAGGCTGAGAGAAAGTACTGATACTTTCCTTGGGTAGGCTATCGAACCACTTGGTCGCTACTCCTTGTAGGGTTCCTCGAAATGCTCATAAAGTGCTGCCTCGTCATTTGTTTAGAGCTCAACTGCATGCTTATAATCCAATACATGATCTCTTGGATCTGTCTCTCCACTGAACTTCTCCAACACAGGTGGTTTAAATTTGTCTGATATGTGATACTCCTGTATTTTCTTAACAAATGATGATTTAAGGGCCAAGAGCAGGTTTTTATTTGCTCCTTTCTTCGATCTATCTTCTTCCAGTTCTCTCAAGACCCTTTTTACTTATGCTTCAATATCTTGAGACTCATTTCTATTTGAAGCATCTTTTTCTTTAGAGGTTCGCACTCCAAAGGGGATTATGTTCATACTAACATCATCCCTCCTTGTCTCTCCTGCTCTCGTCGATGTCGAGGCAAGGCTCCCCTTTGTGATCCTTCCTTGTTTATTTTCTTCTTTACCCCCCTACTTCTATATTTACTAATACTCATTTTGCTCATCTCTCCTCACGACTTACTTTCATTATCCTCTCTTCCTATTCTTCCTTAACTCTCTGAGAAGGTGGGAAGTCTTTTCCTCTCGAGGAGTGATGAGATTTCTCCTAAGAGTTAAAACTATTAGATCTTCCCCTCTTTTCTCATCTACTTCGTTCAATTAAATCCCCTTGTCTGTAGGGGTCCTTTCTTTTGTTAGGTCTCCTCTCCTCACCCCTTAATTATACTCTTTCTTTTTCACTAACTTCTATTTCATCTCTCTTGACCTGATTTTCCTCGCCCTAGTTGTTTGAACCAAAAAGAAGTCATTTGACACAAGTTAAGACTTGCGCATCAAGAGAGTTATCTATAGGGTTTGAGACAAGTGTTAAGAATGGGTTTATAATTTGAGAGGCTATGGTGTTTCTGGCCAGAGGAACATGATCTACAGAGATTTGAGTTTTCCCCGAGGATTTGGGTAGAAGAGGAAGGAGCGGTTATTTGTGTTTTAGACATGGGTTTAGTTTTGGTGTTAAGTTTTCTTATAGGTCTAAAAAATGGATTTTCTTTGTGAATGAAAAGAAGTGATTGTAAATGTTATATTCCTTTAAGAAGAAAGAAAGAAGATAATTGAATCAATATTTTAAAGAGATCTTGTGATATTGAGAAAATACACTCCCTATAGACGACGCCGATTTGATGATCTATTTTACCTTCAAATGGACAATGATGGATCTCTTCAACTGGACTTGAGCTTAGGCGATGTTCTTAGACCTGTAAGACAAAGAGAACAAGCATCAAATAGTCAAGTTAGGGCTTGGCAAAGGCACTCTGATGCCTAAGTCAGATATGTTCTCTAGAAGTATTAAGTTTTAGTGAGTTAAGAAATGAGTAAATATGTTGTATATCGATCAGATGATGATGAATACCTTTCTTATTTATACTTGATTGGTATAGTGTTGAGTGGACAGGTGATGACATGTGTCATTATCTTACTGGTCATTCAGAGAGCAGCCAACTTGATCGGGGTTGACCTCTGTCTCTTGCATGACTTTAGGTTAGATAAATGTATGGTTCCGATATTGCAATTTACCTGCATATTAGGGGCTATAGACAGTCCCTGTCTTATTAGTAAGGATGATGAAACTTGCTTGTATATAAAGATTGCGCAGCCTAGAACCCATCTCAGGTCAAAGCCAATAAATTGAGAGAGAGAAATAGAGTGAGAGAGATATAGCTCTCTTAGGAGACTTATGGCCTGCTGGCTTTGAGGATCGAGGGAGGTTCTTCCTCGCAATGTCACACTCTTGGTGGTGATGTTTTTCTCCTATATCCGAGTTGAACTAGCGAGGAGGCTTTCCTCGCTTTAGTCTTGAAGTCCTTGAGGGTTGCTCCTCATTTGTTGAGTCTAGGCAGTTCTATCTTTAAGTTAAGTCCTCCAGTATCATGGACTTCTGGGTTTAGATAGGAAACCAATATTATTATTCCTCATTAATACTCAACCTAAACTTAACTAAAACTAAGTCAAATCCAAGCAGCTCACGAGTAGATCGACTTAATTACACCTTTTTGTCATAGCCTATCAAAAGTAATGTCACTGTATAGTGCTTTTAATGTGACCTCATGATGATAAAGATTGGACTCTTATATACTGAAATGCACTTGCACACAAGAATGCCTTTTCATGCACTGGACTCATCATATGGGAATGCCAAATCACTCAATTTTCCAGTATCCAACATATATTTATTTTACATATAGCATGGTTTCCCTCACATGAGGAGTTATGCAACTGAAAGACAGAAAGGGCTGCTTATTGTTGAAAAGTTCATTACATGCAGCCCAGGCTTCTGCAAATAATCTTCTTCCCTGTATCAAAACCAATGAAGAGTTGGGAAATGAATGAAAGTAGTATTTGTTTTTATTTGATTAATGTATTGCTGTTTGTTAGATAGCCAATTTTATAATAAGAACAGGTAACTAACCAAGACCTTTTATTCAAAATTACCAAAAATTGGCTAGCTGATATCAATTGCGGAAAATCAACATCAAGAATTCTGAACCTGTTGGAGCATAATGGAAGCAATCCCCTGGATTTGAAGAAAGTGCTTCAGAGATTATGGAAAACAGTTTAGATTCTAGGACTATCTTCAGTTGGCCATTCAATTCTTCTTATTTTAATTTTGTATTAAATATTACTTAATCATGTTAATATAGATTATTACACCTGATATGCTCCATTCTTGGGTTAGGCCATCATTATTACATCTCAGACCCAACAAGCACAAGATTGGTTCAAGAAAGTGTCACTTAGGCTTGGGGAATTGTTCCTTTTTTACGTTGGGATTCTAATACTGGAAAAGCCTGTGATAATCTGTTGAAAATCAACCACCTATCAGATAGTCACATTCCTATTTGGCTTGCGTGACAGAGGGTAGCATCTCATTATGAAGGACTTCAGTTACCAGTTAGACTTTGAGAATTGCTACTCAGGAATGGGACTGGCCTTATGCCTCATATACCAGAAACGCCATATGAACTTGACAGTGATAATAATGCTTCAGAGAGTGACTGAAGGTAAGTGGCATTTGAATCCTCTCTCTTCTTGTCATAACCCTTTCTTTTCTTATTTTCGTCGTCTATGGAGGAAAAAAAATTGTCTAAAATTGAACTATACTTTGGCATGATAAAATGGGATACGTATTTAAGTGCATAAAAAAGAGCCTAATGCTATTTTGTGAAATTAATTTCACTGTAGTACTCATTACAAGTTCTATCTTGTAGGTTAAATTAATTGATTTGTACTTGTCATTGTGTGAACTCCTCATATAGTACCAAGGACTAGCCTTCCAAAGAATGTTGTCCATTTACCTCATGGGTGGAATATGATTGAGATAGGGTAAAGAGTGGTAGGATCTACATGGCTCAGTAATTCAGTCAAACTAAATAATAATAAAAATATATTTTTGGATTGTGGAAAATCATGTACCTTCTTTTAAAACCAAACCATTGAGGATGATATGAATTTGGAGAATTATCAAAATCGTCGAGTTGGAAATTGTAGTAGTCTTTAATTCATTAAAATCAATTTACTAGAGAAAAGGCCCATCCTTGTGACACATCGACATCCATTCTAATGTGTTCTCCTAGTATTAACTAGCATTCTTTATGGGATTTATGTTATGATAGATCACTGTGATCTGACTGATTGTTCCCTAAGGCCAAGGATATGGGAGACTTGTTACAAGAAAATATTGTGGATATGATATTTGAACAATTTTGAAGGCTTCCTTTTCCATTCCTCTCTGTCAGTCAGTCCAGGTACTCCTTAGACATAAAATCTTTAGCTGCTTTTTTCTATTTCTTTTATTAGGTAATAATTATGAAGCATATATATATATATACAAAAAAGTCCTTAAATTATATCATTTTATTCATTTAGATCATTTTTATGTTTTATAATTTAAATAAGTCCCTTAAATTTTTTAATTTGACTCAAATAAACCCATAAATTTTTTAATTTAACTCAAATAAATCCAATTTGAATAGAGAGACTAAATTTTTATCCAAACTAAACCTATTTGAACCGAATTAAAAAATTTATAAATTTATTTATACTTTTGTCATTTTTTCAATTTAATCTTATATATTTTATTATTTATTTTTTTAAATTTTTCATTGTACAACATATTTTTTTATCTATTTTAATTTAATAAATAAAAAATTATATTTAATTTAATAAATAAATATATTTAAAGCACATATCTTATATTTTATAAAAAATTTCAAAATATTATATTTGTATTTTAATAAAGGAAAGATTTTATAATTTTTTATTATTAAATATCATTTAATTTTAAAAGTTTAATTTATATTTATAATAAATAAAACAAAATTAACTTCAAATATTAATCTAATTGATAAATGACTTTGCTTTTTTTTTTATTTGATTTAAGTTTAATTATTAAGATTATATTATAAATGATTTTTTTTTCTTATTTAAAAATTTAACTAGAGCAGAAATGTGAATTTAGTACGATGTAAGAAAATTATCCATAATACTATGTATTGCTAAAAAGATCAATAACATATAAAATATAATTTTATTTATTTATTAAATTAAACTAAACAAAAAAAATATATTGCAATGTAAAATTTAGAAAAAAATCATAAAATAGATAAGTTAAATTGAAAAAAAAATAAAGATATAAATAAGCTTTTAAATTTTTTAATTTGACTCAAATAGATCTAATTTGAACGCAAATTTAATCTCTCCATTCAAATTGAGTTTATTTGAAATAAATTAAAAAATTTAAGGGCTTATTTGAACCATAAAAAAGAAACGTGTAACGGCTCGATCCGAAACTGACTCTAAATAACCTACTATTTTATATCTCAACTCCAACCTAAAACTATTAATCCAGGTTATTTAGATACTAACTAGCTGAATTATATAAGCCACTTTAATTTTCTATCTATTACCGATGTGGAGTGAACCCAGTGTGCTAGGATATTACACTCTCCCTTCCTTTGAGGTACGATGTCCCTATCATAATCATGCTGGTTGGCTTATATTTATAACTGAACTCAAACCACTAATCTATTCTTGATTGGCCTTGGGTTTTGTGGTTTGCTAATATTCAGGATTGTTCCATCTTGTACTTTGCTCTATGGATAGCCCTTTCCCTGTAAGTCCACCAACTCTGCACAATTTGACCCAAGATGACTCTGTTATCAAATTATAATAACTTGGCCCGATACTGACTCTAAATAATCTATTATTTTAAGACTTAATTCCTGCCTAAAACGGTTAAATTCATATTATTTAGATAATAACTAGCTGAATTCTATAAATCACTTTAATTTTTTATTTATTATTAATGTGGATGATCCCACTATACTGAAAAGTTATAAAAAGGATTTAAGTGAATAAAATAATATAATTCGAGGAATTATTAATATATTTCCCCTATATGTACCTTTCTCCCATATAAATATTTATGCACCATTCGAACATATTAAGGCATAATTTGGCATAACTTATAAAAATAGCTTTTCATATGGAAAAAAAGTTCTATTCCTAAAAGTGATGCTTCCAAAAGCAATTAACTGTATGTTTGTGTTTAGTAAAATACAATCTAAAAACTATTTATAAACTTATAAGTTGTAGATTTGTTATTGTTAGCAAAAGTGAAAGATATTTCTGTCCACTAAATTTTAAAATCAGCTACGCGTTTAATTTAAAATTCAGCTATCTTGAAAAACTTCAATTTCTAACTTATCCGAATAATTGAATAATTGAATTTTAGCTATTCAGATAATTGCTTTTATTAATTTTGATATTTACCAAACACTATGAACTGAACTAAAATCAGCTTCTTATCCAAAAAAAACTGTTTTTTCCTTTCCGTAAACTGTACCAAATAGACACTAAGCAGTATTGGTAAAAGTGTTTCTAAAATATTTTTAATGAGGTCAAGTACACATTGTTCTTCAATATCATTTTCTTTTCTGACCCGAAGCTGGCATTGAAAGAATTGATTTTACTTTATGTGAAGAAGTTAGCATTAAGGATAAAGATGTGGTTCCTTGTCACAATTAAAAATCTATGCGAAAATTTCCATCCCAATTCTACTAGTAATTATGTCTAACACTGACATGTCTGTTGTTATTACCCCCCCATGCTTGTCTTTGTGATGGTTCAACTGTTCTTATATGAATTTCAAATTGTTATCAAATTATTGCAGGTTATTTTTTCTCACAAAATTTTTTCTCTATGTATCATAGATACAAAATGCACAAGTTAAATAACTCCTTTATTGTTTAAAAATTGAAATAGCAGTGTGAATACACTTATGGAGGCTTAATTTTAAGGCTCTAGTCACCAGATGGTGGTTGTTTCTTTGACATTACTTTGCTCGACGGAATGACTTGATATTGGATGCGGCCACAATATTGGAACTTTTAGTGTGTTTCATGTCTTCATCAATTATAAAATTTAAAGACATTTCATCTTCCCCTTATGGATTTTTTAATTATTACATATTATTGTTTTTGAATTGTCCGCACATGGCACTAAATAATGCAAGCCTTTACAAGAGAGTAATTATATCTGAAGATGATGAATCAATGATGTGAATCGGAGCGAACATGGCTTTTATTGCTAGTTTCCAATCTCTACACCGTGTTAGAATTCTAGAAAACAACTTCATCTTACCCCATTTGGATTTTCGGCAGTGCTTGAAATCATTTAATGCTTTGCAGTTGCATTGAGAAGTTCAAAGTATCTTACTTTTCTTCTGCTATGCAGCTCAACAATATTTCATGATGTAATTGCCGTCACTGCACTAATAATACGTGATCAGTGTGGCTCAGGATTACAAACAGACATGGGATAGGTATCAAATGAGTGAATCAAATATTATCCACATTAATTGAAGTTCATAGCTGCTTTGGTTCATTTTATAATTTAAAGCATTCCATTATGCAGCTATTGTTAACAAAACACTTTATGCGAAAACATTGGCAAGTGGCTTTGGCTCTATTAAATTTCTTCTGGGTGTATTTTCTGAAGAGCAGCGAGTGGGAAACTTTCTAAACACTGCCTTTTTTTTTAGTGTGGATAATACATTAATGATAAAATGTATCGACTTTTTTATTAGTGGTCTTTTCTTATAAAGATCCAAATTAATGTATTGAACAAATAGGCTGCTATAAATTGCGTTAGAAAACAGAGAGAAACTGAGAACTCTGGCTTTAGTAAGAATTTTCATGGAAGCATTTCACTTGGTCTAAGCAAGCTGCCAAATGTGAGGTTCTAATGGAATAATTCTTCACCAAAGATAAGATTTTTGCAAATCAGAGACCAGATTGCGGTTATTCAATTGGATCTTTCTTTCCTAAATCCTACTAATATCGGGGATTTGAGCAATTTTGGGGCAATCCTCACAAATGTTGTTTCTAATTCTTTTTTAAAAGTAAAGGTGAACCAAAAACATATAAAGATTATACTGGAGTGGCCTTGGTACTCCTGTAATGAACAATTTTCTTCTCGAGAAAATTGGCCGTAAATATGATTTTGTGGTTATGATATGCTGTGTTTGTTTAAATGACTGAATGAGTACAAAGACTAGGCTTTCGAAGAAATAGATTTTCATTTCTTTTCCTCCATATCTTTGCCTTTTAAATTATAATATTGAATAAATGGGTTATCCTTTTCGTTCTCAGTCTAAGCAAATAATTACTACATACAAAACTCAAATGACTTATTTTCAATGCTATGGCATCACCTTTATGGCTAGCTTTCAAAAGGTTTTAAGAGTTGACAGTATGCAAGTCTCCATGGATATTGAAGTATGATACTCTTTGGTTTGCTGATCTAAAAGCTCATCCTTTAGCTCTGCTAAACTGATGGAAACTTTGTAATTACTCCTTCTAATGATGTTATTTTCCTTTAGTTTGGTAGCAGAAAGAATTTATGCATTGTGCAACATATAGATGTTGTCCAAATTATGAGGAATTTTCTGTAAAGTCGTGCATTTAGAGGACCTTGAGACTATTTCTGAAACCTATTAAGAGTTTCTCTATATGATTTGTCCAATCTTCTCTTCTAAACCTATGGAATATTGTCAACAACAAAACTCAAAGAACTAGATGTTACATCAAGAAATTGCAAGTAAGAGATGTTTCCAAAATTTCAAGGGATTGAACCCCCAACCCAGAAAATGACAGGGACCGAGAAATACTAGAACTAAATGAATTATGATCTTATTAACTTAAAATCAAACATATTTTTGTAAATATGAATGCATCCTACAATTATCCTCTTAAAATCAAACACACCAGTATAATAATGTCCACAACCACAAGGTATCTAATTGGTCTCATTCAATAAAGGTTAGCAAATGAGATCAATTAATAGGATTAAATTTGTAAATAAAATTACTTGCTTTCAATTATCAACAACAAAAAAATAGTAGCTCAGTAATCAATATAAACAAATAACTTCATCATAGCCATCAATATTTTTGCTTTGACGTCAAATATATTTGAAAAGGGTATAGAGTTAATGACGCAGCGGAGTATCAATGAAAAAATAAAATTTTATTATAATTCATTGATTCATGCACGAATATCAAAAATAATCTTTTATAACCTGTTGATTTTAGAAATACCAAAAAATAGGCATTAATCTCTTTGATTTCAAAGAAATACCAAAACTGAAAGAAAGGGTTTTATTTAATTATTCATCAACTCTGGCTTTTACAAGGCAAAACATCGATATTTATATGCTAAAAGAAACATAAAACCCTAATGGGCTAAAGGGTTACGACCCAAAGTAAGCAAAAATAAAACAGTTTTCAAAATAAGCAAAAACGCGCACAAAATTTCAAAGGCTCCGTTTGTGCGTTAAACAGTTGAATTTGGGGTCAAAATAGGGTCATGTTAGTTTTCCCCAACATTATTCTAGATCTCTGAACTAGCTTCAAAACGAGTACTCATGGGCCTCTAGGTTCATCCTGCACTGAAAGTTATAGCCTTTTAAAGGTGACCTATGCGAAAGGCCCTATCTTGCTTCTCCAAAAACTGTAAGGCCCGCATCATTCCTCCCTGGGTAGATAAAATTCGCCCTCAAATTGACAGCTACATCATCATCAGATGAATTACTATGAAAAGGGATCAAATGTTTGACGTTAAACACATCTGCTATGCGAATGTGACTAGGAAGCTTGAGTTGATATGCATTAGGATTAATCTTTTCAATAATTTCCAAAGGACCAATCTTCTTAGCAGATAACTTATTGTAGTCCCCAACTGAAAATCGCTCTTTAGTTAGAACGGCCCAAACAAAATCTCCCACCTCAAACTCTGTATGTTTGCGTTTCTTATCGGCATGTCACTTGTACTTAGAATTTGCTGCATTGAGGTTGTCATAAACTGTCTTGTGAACCTCCTGTAACTCATGCACAAAGTCTGCAACTTTCCCATGGAGCTTGGTGTTGCTTGGCAAGAGCATCAAATCCGGTGGTCCGCTGGGCTGGACAGAATAAACCACTTGAAATGGACTAAACCCAGTACTATGATTGACAGCATGGTTGTGAGCAAATTCTGCCTAGCATAGCTTTTGATCCCACCCTTTAACATGTTCTCCAACCAAACACCGCAATAAATTGCCAAGGGATCTGTTAATAACTTCGGTCTGTCCATCTGTATAGGGGTGATAAGCACTGCTGAAATTGAGCTGTGTGTTTACCATCTTCTACAAGTTATGCCAAAAATGGCTACGGAACCGTGTATCCCTATTAGAAATAATGGTTGTAGGCAACCCATGTAGACAGTACACTTCTCTAAAGAACAATTGGGCAACATGAATAGTATATGTAGTCTTCTTGCATGGAATAAAATGAACCATCTTAGAAAAATGATCAACGACAACAAAGATGGAATCATTAGGTTCGAGGCAGCCCCAACACAAAATCCATGCTAATGTCAATCCAAGGCTGTGAAGGTACTGGAAGTGGCATATAAAGCCTGCATTAGTAGCAGTCCCTTTTGAGACTTGGCAAACCCTACACCTCTACACATATTTCTCCACCTACTTGCGAATGTAGGCCAATAATAGGAAGCCTGAACTAGCTGCATTGTCTTATCCCTACCAATATGCCCTTCCCTATACAATTCTTGAATTATTTGCAATCGCAAGCTACAGTCAGGAATACATAACTGATTGCCCTTGAACAGAAATCCATTATGTAATAGAAAATCTGTTTTCTTTCCAACCTGCACATCTTGTAAAATTGCAGAAAAATAAGGGTCAGTTTCAAGTAAGTCACGGAAAGAGTCAAGATCAGGAACTTGAACTCTCATGGAAACCAGCAAATTGGTTCTGCGACTTAAGGCATCTGCAACCCAGTTTGTGACCCCAGCCTTGTGCTTCACAACATAGGTAAACCGCTCCAAATAAGCAACCCAGGGTGCATGTCTAGAAGACACCTTATCCTGCTTCTATAAGTGTCTTAAAGCATCATGATCAGTGTAGAGAACAAATTCTCTATGGAATAAATAATGGCACCAATGCTTCACAGCCTGCACAACTGCATAAAACTCCACATTGTAAGTGCTATAATTTAGTTTAGCACCAGACAATTTCTCACTGAAGTAAGCCACAGGTCTTCCATTCTAACTGAGAACAGCTCCAATGCCAACTTTAGAAGCATCTGTGTGTAGCTCAAAAGGTTGTGAAAAATCTGGCAACACCAAAATTGGTGCAGTATTTAGGCGTTCCTTGATCAATTGGAAGGTCGATTCAGCTTCTTCATTCCACTCAAACTTACTACCCTTCATGCAATCTGTGATTGGAGCCATGATACTGCTAAAATGAGGGATGAAACGCCTGCAAAAAGAAGCAAGACCATGAAAACTCAAGACTTCAGTGATGGTCTTTGGAGTAGGCCACTGTCTTACTGCTTCTATTTTAGATTCATTAACCTCTAGGCCATCACCTGAAATAACATATCCAAAAAACAAAACTTTGGACGCCATAAAAACACACTTCTTTGTGGCTGTATAAAATTTCTCCCTGTGAAGAACACTCAAAACTTCTCTAATATGCTGCAAGTGATCTTCTGGGTTAACACTGAAAATTAAAATATCATCAAAGTACACAACTATAAAACTGCCAATGAATGGCCTTAACAATTGATTCATCACATGCATAAAAGTGTTTGGGGCATTTGACAATCCAAAGGGCATTACCAACCATTCATACAACCCTCATGTGTTTTGAAAACTATTTTCCATTCATTCCCAAACTGAATTCGAATCTGATGGTACCCACTCTTCAAATCCAGTTTGGTAAACATAGTTGCACTGCTAATCTGATCAAGTAAATTATCCAAATGGGGAATAGGAAATATGTACTTCACCATGATCTTATTAATGGCTGTGCTATCTACACACATCCTCCAAGAACCATCTTTCTTGGGTACCAATAGGGCTAGAACTGCACAAGGACTCATGCTCTCTCTGATGTGGCCTTTAGCTACAAGCTCTTCAACTTACCTACGCAACTCATCATGTTCTCTGGGGCTTCCAGTTAGTAAGAGGGATCTTGAACTAAGAAATAGATTCTAGAAGCTAAAAAAGGGTATATTGAGCAATTTCAATAATCGGGTTCATTGATATTCCTGGTATAGTAGGCAAAGCTGCTTCTAGTTCCAAATCAATGTAATGTTGTATATCACGCAAAGGAGGCAATCTATTGGGCAACTCTTCAGGAAACACATTACTAAATTCAGTCAGTATAGGAACCACCTCTTCTGGAATCAATGCCGACTCTGAGACCTCTTTCCCAATCAACACAAAAAATGTTTCTGCACTCTACATTTCCTTATCAAATTGTACCAACGACAACAGACTAGTACTGGCCCCTACAGGTGGAAGCTTAACAACTATTGGCTTGCTAGGCACCAATACAATTTTGACACCCTCAAATATAAAACTGTATATATTAGCCTGCCCATCATGAATCACACTCCTATCATACTGCCATGGCTGCCCCCAACAATAAATGGCATGTATCTATAGCGATTACATCACACCATACAACATCTTTATAATGTGCACCTATAGAAAAAATGACTAAGGCTCGTTTAGAAACTGTTATCTCACCATCCTTTTTAAGCCATGAAAGCTTATATGATGTTAGATGTTTTTCAGTCTTGATATCCAATTTCTTTACTGCCTCCTCAAAAATAAAATTGTCACAGCTGCCTGTATCAATGACAAAACGACAGACCTTGTTTAGAATGGTGCAAGTCGATTGGAAAATATTTTTACGCAACCAGTCATCTTCGTCTGTAGCTTTAGGAGTTAAACAATACCTCCTCACAACTAAGGCAGCACCTACATCTTCCCCTACAAACTCTTCTTCTAATGGCTCATCATCATACACTGGCTGCCCTTCAAAATCATTATATTCTTCTTCATAGTCATCATTCTCAGCAAACAATATTTTTTTTCCTACTTTCTTACATTCAGATTGCCTATGACCCACTTCCCCACATGCAAAATATTTAATATCACTGTTACTACTGGCTCCCCTATTAAATTGATTAACACTCCTAGTAGTCTTAGTTATATTTTTACCTATACGATTCACACCAGGATTTCCAGCAGTATTATTACTAGTGAGATTAAAGGAATTACCAAAACTGCTCGTTCAACGCGCCTGCTTCTCGACCACAAAGGCCCTCTGGTGTGCAACAGAAATAGAAACAACATCAAATATATTGATGGTGTCCTGAATCTGAACCCGCAATCCCTTAATATACCGAGTCACCAACTGATCTTCTGTTTCATGAATTTTATTTCTGGCAATTAATTGGTAAAATTCAGTGGTGTAATCATCCACTGATTTGGTTCCCTGCCTTAGATTCTATAACCGCCGGTACATTATTCTTTGAAAATTATAAGGCAAAAATGTAGCCCGCAGGTGTTTCTTCATCTTCTCCCAGGAGGTTATCTTCAATTTTCCCATCCTCTCACGTGACAGTTTCGATTACTGCCACCAGGCCGATGCTCGACCTCGCAATCTGGTTGCTATCAAGGACACACGTTTGTTTTCAGGTACTCCTTTAAAATCAAACACCTCCTCCACAATAGCTAGTCAATCCAGAAATTCCTTAGGTGCAAGGCTACCATGAAACTCAGGAATTTCAGTTCGAATTCTAGTCTCCCAATGCCTCCTGTCATTGTCTTCCTCAACAGGTCTACGACGTCTGCGAGGTGCCTCATCAACGTACTCCTCTTCTGTACTCATATCATCCTCATCACTACCTGGATCACCACGACGATTTTGCTGACGATTTCGTCACCCCTGATTGACCCTATGATGGGTCTCCATCAAGGCTTCCATTCTGTCAGTGTTCTGCCCTATCATCTGTTCAAATCGCTCCTTCATTCGTGCCACCCTTTGTTTTAGGTCACGCTCATTCCCATCATCAGGACATTGCTGTTGTTATTGTGCTCGTAGTGGAGGCATACTTTGATACCAACTGAAGCAGCAGAGTATCAATGAAAAAATGAAATTTTATTATAATCCGTTGATTCGTGCACGAATACCAGAAATAATCTTCTATAACCTGTTGATTTTAGAAATACCAAGAAATAGGCATCAATATCGTTGATTTCAAAGAAATACAAAAACTGAAAGAAAGGGTTTTATTTAATTATTCATCAACTTTGTCTTTTACAAGTCAAAAAACCTATATTTATATGCTAAAAGAAACATAAAACCCTAATGGGCTAAAGGGCTACGGCCCAAAGTAAGTAAAAATAAAACAGTTCTCAAAATATGCAAAAACGCGCACAAAACTTCAGTGGTTTCGTTCGTGCGTTAAACAGTTGAATTTGGGGTCAAAACTGAGTCATGTTAGGTTCTCGCAACATTGTTCTAGATATCTGAACGAGCTTTGAAACGAGTACTCATAGGCCCCGTGATTTATCTTGCACTGAAAGTTATAGCCTTTCAAAAGTGACTTGCGCGAAAAATTCTATCTCGCTTCTCTAAAGACTGTAAGGCCCACTTTTCTATCTGCTGGCCAGCATCAGTTAACAAATTAATTAAATGTTGGTGAGACAGATATTTAACTAATAAACTACTTGTCTAATAGTATTATAACCATTAATTAAATGTTAATGAGATAGATATTTAACCAAGTAACTACTTATCTAATAGCATCGTAACCATAAATCTTTGGAGAACTTGAGTCTCAATTCTAATTTAAACGTTAATGAGATAGATATTTAACCAAGTAACTACTTATCTAATAGCATCGTAACCATAAATCTTTGGAGAACTTGAGTCTCAATTCTAATATCTACAAGCAGAATTTCTCAGTTTCATTATATAATTGAAAACTCAAATATATTTCTAAAATCACTAAAAAAATGAAAGGATACTAAACCTTCCAAAAGAGCCAAAAAGAGGAAACTAATTTGAAGTTGCATAAAACTGAAACTAGTAATCAACAAATTAATTAAGTTTGCTTAATTATGAAGACATTCTCAACTCATAAATTGTACATTGTTATGATTTTTCAGAAATTGTGTATATCTTTTTTCAATTAGCAGGGAATTTCAAAATTTAAATAAATATTAACTAAATATTTTTTTATAAATTTAATACTTACTGTAATTCAAAATCGGAATATACAGTCTTAAAAATGACTAATTATTGCTAAATCAAAACTCATTGATATAAAATGTATTTAATATCAAAAGGGATAAATATCAAAATTTGTACAAATTAAAACTATTTTATAATTAAATCTTATAGTTTATTTTATCCAAAAAAACAATTAAGAATGAAAATTTTTTTGAGTTGGCGCCAAGAGAACAAAGTTTCCTTCTTTTTAGGCTTTTTTAAGGCGGCCCCACAGATTCCTTCCCTTCTAAAAATTTAAACTTCCACGTCTTTCCTTAATGGGTCGAGGGGATTCAGGGATAGATAATTTTGGTTTGATTTATAAATATTTAATTTGATTTGATTTGAATATGTAGATAATATTTGATATATTTAATAAATAAAATAAGATAAATTTTTTATTTTATACTTATAATGAGTTGAGATCGAATTCGAATAATGATAATATTTATCTTGAATTCGATCCAATTATATAAATTTTTATTTTTTTAATATTTTATTTATTTATAATTTATATATTTTTTTTGTGTATATATATATATATATATATATATATATTAAAAAATAAAAAAAATATATAAACGGATATATTCACCTTATCCTGTCTAGTTGAATTTGAAACTCATTTTAAACACGATCCATTATCATCCCTAATACATAATAGCCACTTTATGTATCACATTTTAAAAACATAAAAATTATTGTAAAAATTTTTAAAAATTATAATTTAATAGTATTTAATATAATGAATCAATGATATATTTTTTGTGATAAAGAAAAATTAAAAATATAGTAAAAAATATATTATAAATTTTATATATTAAATTTAACGGTTTAAATTTAATATATTTATAATATATTTTTATTATTCATTTAATTTTTATTTAATATAAAAAAAACATATTATTATATTTATTGTATCAAATACTATTAAATTATAATTTTAAATTTTCAAAATGTAATAAGAATTATTGTATAAAAAAAAGACAGACAGCAGCCCCAACCCTTCCTCAATTAGTTAATCTTAATTAATTATTAATTACTACAATTAATAATCAACAACTTCATTCTTTAATCTTTAATTAATTATTACTATAATTAATCAACAAAAGAGCGTCATTTCAACATTTCCTTCCTTAGAAAGCTTTGATCACCATGTGAATCTTTTTATGTATTCCTCTTTCTCACCAGGTTAAGCATTATTCTCATATATATCTATTCTGTTTGGTCGGCGAGAAAATCAAGGCAAATCGAAAGAATATTTGTATTTTGTTATATCTTCTTGGTTGATTGTTCGAATGAGGAAAATGGAATTTCGTAATAGCTCTTCGCCTCGTTCTAGGAAATTAAGAGAACTTAAGAATTCATTTCGGAATCTCATGTCTAGAAGGTTCGATTCCTTCCTGTAAAGCTTGTTTTTATGAGTTCTGATAGATTTTTTAACAGTTTAATTGAATCTCTATGGATATAATTCTGCAGTCATGAAACAGGAAATTCTGAGATTTTGTTGAAGGAATTTTATATTCCCGATTATATTCTTGTACCTGGATCAAAATTCAATAGTTCTTCTTCTCATATACCTTCATGTCCTGTGATTGTGTTCATCAATTCAAAAAGTGGAGGCCAATTAGGAGGGGAGCTTCTAGTCACATATCGCAATCTTCTCAATGAAAATCAGGTGAATTTGAATTTCTATTACATTTAAGTATCTAAGGAATTGGATTATTGAATTGGGACTTATGTTATAGGTAATTGATTTGAGAGAAAAGACTCCTGATAAAGTCCTTCATCAAATTTATGCCACTTTGCAAACTCTGAAAAACAATGATGATGAATTGGCTATTGAAATTGAGAAGCGACTAAGAATCATTGTGAGTTAACCCCTCATTTGCTACAGATATGAGATAATGTGTAATATTTGTTCTGTTTGAATTCCTGGACCTGTTTTTCTTTGTCTCTGATATATACTCACATCATTAGGTTGCAGGTGGAGATGGTACAGTTGGTTGGCTCCTTGGTGTAGTTTGTGATCTCAAACTACCTCGACCTCCTCCCATTGCCACAGTACCATTGGGGACTGGAAATAACCTGCCATTTTCATTTGGTTGGGTAAATCGTCTACTTAGCTAACATATTAATATTATGTGGATTTCCATTTTTTATGTTCTTGTACTTCTATGTTACTCCCTGGTGTATCTGCCTGTAATTCGTTGATACACTAATTGCTTGTAATTGAATTGAACATAGGTATTTCTTATTGAAGTTGCTAAATTCATTAAATAAACCAACTATGGACAAATAATAGTGTCTGGATGTAGAGGTTCAGCACTTAATGTCATCGTTAAATTCTGGATTAGAATTTTTAAATTTTGTATCTTATTGACTCACAGGGAAAGAAAAACCCAGGCACAGACCGTTTATCTGTGGAGTCATTCTTGGAACAAGTAAGGACTGCCAAGGAAATGAAACTTGACAGGTAACGTAATAATTATGTTTTAGGTTCTCTTTTGACATGCATAAGCACATGCAAGATAGTATTAGACGCTGAACTGCAGATGTTTCTGCCATCAGTATTTGATTAATGACAATAGCTATCAAGAACAAGTGAATTGAGCAAGTGCAATACTAAAAATCTCATAACTAATAAACTGAGTTTTTCCTGGATGATTTCATGAGAAGTGGCAAAACTATTCACAGATGTTAAGTTAATTATAGAAAATCCTTATTGAACTAGTTTGATTGCCTTCAAAAATCTCACTCTAATTGCATTTTCTATAGTTATTTGATTCATCATTGTTATATAGCCCATGTTTTCTTTTACCTGTCTTGCCTCTTCCCTTTTTGGCTTCTCTCATTAACATGCTGGAATGCTATATTATATGGTCTGGTTGAGCGAATTCTGAATAGAAAGATTAAAAGACTAATTCGCAATGGAAAATTGGTGGAAATTTTAGTGTGGACCTGAACTTTTAGAAACTTCACCCATGGTTTGATTCAGTTTATACAATTTTAAATTATTTTCCTTAGCTGTATTGATTAAATATTTGAAAGTCAATGCTACACTTTCAAATTTCAATTATATATTTTTGTGCTTGGTAGTCATGTCATTTATCTGGATTATATAATCTTATTGATGTTCTGACGAATTTATAGGTTTAGAGGGGTTTCAGAACAACTGCTGGCATAAATTTGGATTTATGATATTGAATTTAATGTCCTTTTTCATATGTGGAATAAGATAATGTTTTCTTTTATTGGAATAAATGTAGCCTTTTCTTTTATCAGCTGGCATATTATCATGAGAATGAAGTGTCCAAAAGAAAGTTCTTGCGACCCTGTTGCTCCTCTTGAGCTACCCCATTCTTTACATGCATTCCACCGTGTCTCTGAATCGGATTCTTTAAATATGGTGAGTTTTTAGTTACATTTTATGTTTAGTTTCATGTGTACACTTGCTCTTTTCAAGTTATAGCGTCATACGTCTATTTTAGCTTCCAAAAGCTTAGGAAAAATGCCCTGATGGTCTTGGGCCCAATTGAAAATGGATATATTATTATCTAGTGATTATATACCAGTTAACTGGTGAAACTCATGACTAGTGGAAAAAACCAAATTGGGTACTTAAATGTCAATCTCAGAACCCGTCATCCTTTTCTATTATTGCTTGTTGAGGTGTATGTTTTTGCTTTTTTTCTTTTTTTTCCTTCCTACGAGGCATTATATTATTAGTTGATTGATCTTGCACTTTTTTAATTTGTTTTGCTTCACATGAGATGCTGCTTTGCTTATTTGCAAATTTTCTTTTGGCCGTTGCCAGGAAGGTTGCCACACTTTTCGTGGGGGTTTTTGGAACTACTTCAGTATGGGTAAGAAATTTATGCAAGTGCCTCATAGTTTTCAATATGCTTGTGAAAGAGGAAAAATGTCTATTAATCCTTGAGTAGAGGTTTGAGGTTTGAGAAAGGAAATTTGAAACTATAGTTATAACTGTATGACTTATGGTGCTGAAAATGAAAACAAACATATCAATATTCAATTCCACACTACATTCTACAGTGACAGGAATAGGTGGACGATATTTCTTCCTTATAGCACCTAGTATTGCATTATTCTTCTTGCAAACATACATGACCGACACATTTTATCTTGTATAGGGATGGATGCTCAAGTATCATATGCCTTTCACTCTGAGAGGAAGTTACACCCAGAAAAATTTAAGAACCAATTAGTGAATCAGGTATCAATCAAATATTTCATATTATGCATTTTTTATAGTTATCTTTGTTTAATATTCTATCTCCTTTGTTGATTATTGTGAAAATTGGATTTTATATAGTTAATGAATGTATGATATCCGTGATTTGTCAATGGATCAGAATTCAAATTCATCACTTTTTAGATAATCTCCTACTATTATTATGTAAGCCCTCAACCTGTGAAAATAATGGCAATAATATGCTTAGACTGTTCGCAGTAAGCTAACATGACCTCATTGTTAATTTTCTTTATTTTAGAGTGATAATCAAGTGTTTGTGTTAAATATGATGGATACCTAAGCAGCAATCGTTATAAATAACATAGGCTAGTGGTAATTTGTGTGATTTGCAACAATTTTGTTAAGATGGAGTGTTTGTAGATACCTCATGAAGTTAACATGATAATTGATTTTTTTTTTCTTTGGGAGGGGGCGGGTGTGGTTTGGTGGAGGAGGAGAGGGGAAATGGATTTGCTGGACTTGTTGGAGTCATTAAGTGAACTGTGTCATAAGTGTTACTGTCATACATGCTAACTTTTCTTATTGTCCATATGAAAATTGGTTATATATTACCACATTCTTATAGACTACCAGTATCTTTAAAATCTCAGTCGAGTACCTGTAGGGTGTGTCAAAATGAATTTCCAATTATCGGATTCATTTTATTTCATCTTAGTTAAACAACTAAAATCTTCAAAGGAGATGGAAAAAACAACGGCTGGAACAGTAAATCAGTTTTGATTTTATATTACTGGACTAATCTTAATTTGTTACACTGCATGTATATCTGATATTTTTCCTTCATTAAAATCATGTTATCTATTGATGTTCTTTTATTGTCTGGTTGCATTAGACTACTTATTTAAAGCTTGGATGTACTCAAGGATGGTTTTGTGCCTCTCTTTTTCATCCTTCCTCACGGTGAGTCTCTTGTTACATGGTTGAAAGTATAGAGATGGCTTGTCTTTCATCTCTGTTTACCATAGTTGATGGTGTCAGTTTCTAGGAAGTAGTTCTTGTTGTTTTTCTGTTGATAGTGCTATATTGATAATTATTTTAATGCAACTGTAATTATTCTCGGAGAAACTCTGCTATTTTGGATAGTTGAATCTCTCTAAAAAAATTGTTTTCATTGATAATTTTCTATAAGATCTTGAATTTGACTTTCACTTTTGAAAAATCACTACAATTCTCACCTCCATATTTGTACAACTTGATCATGGTGAACTAATTTGTTGTACAGTCCCATTTTATTAGTTCCTCCACAGTTAGGATGAGTTATTCAGCGGGAGCAACTAACAAGTTCAAGCTATATGCTAATCTGAACTATGTATAGTCCCATTTTAGGTGCATGTACTTCAGACTTGGAACTTAAGGTCCAATAGCAATACTAGATGGATTTATAATTTGGTGGTTTAGTATATATGTTATCAAACTTAACTAACTAATCCAAATCCCAAAGAAAGTGGATTAGCCATGTGAATTCTGCCATTCCACTTCACCCATATTGTAATTTGTTACATGTTATCATTTGAAAGAATGGGTGCTTCATTTTAAATTTTTGTTCTGTTCGTCTAAATATCTTGAGACTTATGATTTCAAGTATTCTTCATATTAACTTACCCCATGTTCAGCTGACCATATCCTTGATATTGACTTGATATTAATGCAGGAACATAGCACAGCTTACAAGGGTTAGAATCATGAAAAGCAAAGGTCAATGGGATGACCTCCCCATACCTAGCAGGTGACAAACGATTCCTTATGCAGTGCACTGCCTTCTCAGTTCTCACCCTTCTCCCTCTTAAATTAGGAGTATCAGTTTTTTAATTTGAATACTTTAATAGAAATTACTAGGTTCTTATGCAACTTAAGATGGATTTTATATGGTAGATTCAGGAATGCTTCACTGTTGATGTTCTTTTGGAGATTCAATGTTTTGCAGATCACCTAGACGATAATCTACTTCAAATGTGAATCTCATAGCAGTAGTATAGACACCTAAGTTATTCCCTTTTTCCAATGCCGTGGATAATTATTTCTTTCGTCACTGTTGCTTGGTCACTAGATTGACCAGGGACTCAAAATTTGAAAGCAGAAAGAGGGATGGGAGAAGCAGAATGATTAGTGAAAAGAGTATGAAAATCGAAAAACAATTGGTTTTGCTGCATTTGGTCTTATTTGTGCTTGTTTTTTTCCATTTCCTTTTCCCACTTAATTATGTTGCCTGTTTTATCCATTAACATAACATGAATGAACCAATCCAAGTCCGATCCTCATTCCACTGACACATTTTATCTTTAATATACAGCATCAGGTCCATTGTTTGCCTAAACTTGCCTAGTTTTTCTGGTGGACTCAATCCTTGGGGAAAACCCAATGGGAAGAAATCGTGTGATGTTAGTTCTCTCTCTCTCTCTCTCCCCCTCTAAAGCTGTTATGTCCTTATGGCAGCGTTTATTGTTAACACATTTCTCAATAACTCTGGATAAATCCTCCTTTCACAGAAGGACTTGACCCCTCCATATGTAGATGATGGCCTTATTGAGATTGTCGGTTTTAGGAACGCTTGGCATGGGCTTGTTCTGCTTGGTCCAAATGGTCATGGAACTCGTCTTGCACAGGTATGGAGCAATTCAATTATCTAGGCAAAATGATACTGAAACTCCTGCCGCTTGACCCTTTTTTTTCTTCTTTATCCTTTTGATTTAGAGATTTTGAGGGTTAATCATGTCAACAGTGAAGTGAATGAAGAATCTCTTTGCTAAAACATATTACAGATCTTTATTGATTCAAATAAACAGATCAGAATTCAAATAATGCTGAAACAGATGTGTCCTGAGGAGAAGTTAGACTTTTTGTATAATAAGCGACTCTATAAAAATGCACACACTATCACACTGTATCTTGTACTTCTTTCACGAGAAGCTGACATTTTATTTCACTCTATTTATCTCTAGGCAAATAGAATTCGCTTTGAGTTCCACAAGGGTGCAGCTGACCACACGTTCATGAGAATTGATGGAGAGCCTTGGAAGCAACCACTCCCGGTTGATGATGACACTGTAGTTGTGGAAATTTCTAATCATGGACAAGTAACCATGCTTGCCACCCCATCATGTCAGTCCAGAAGTATATACGACCCGGCTTCACCTATTCCTCATAATGAGGAGGAAGGCAATTCAACTGATGAATCTGCTGAAGATAAGGAAGAGCGAAGGAAGTTTGGAGCGGCAGACACTTTCAAATTTCCAGATGATTTTGATATCTCACAACTTAGTTGAGCCCCCAGACACGTAATCCTGATTTTGATACTGATTCACAATGTACAGCCCTATGCACCATATATACTAGAAAGATAAAAATCAAATTTTCAGAATCATGGCATGGAACTCTATATATCAGCTTCAGCTTCATTATTAGGGCATTTTTATCTCCAGAAAACTATTAAAACATGAGATTATGAGTGCCAGCTCTCATGAATTGAGGTGAAAGCTAATGATTTGAATGCATGCGCAAATAGCGAGGAGGCTAATTAGATTGCAGTCTTGATTTATGCAAATTTTCATAAATGTTGACAACACAGTAATTCTTGATTTTCCAAACAATACTTAAAACACTCTCTAAATTTTCAACTTAGCATTTAGAAGCTGTGAATGTTATTATGACATGAAAGGAACCAATATCTACAGAATTATCTCTTGTATTTTAAATTACTATACATGAAGGTTAAGTTCATGTAATTAAGGCCAAGAAAACCATTAGCTTATTAATATGTTCAATTAAAATTGCACTAAATTTATACAAGTTGCAAAATCTTACCCCACCACTCACTAACTTTTATTATTATTTCTTTTTATTTATTTAAAATAATTCATTATTTCTGTCCCTGTCTACTTTAAATGATACTTGGAGCTTGTTTTACTAATACCACTGCTAAAATCTATTGGCAATTCCTTAAAACTATTAGCTCTCAAATCCACTCTCATATCTATCTTTATTATTAATTTATATTGCTTTTTTATTTTTTCTATATATACATAAACTGATCTCCCAATTTTCCCCACAAAACCTCAAGCCAAGAAATTTCTTTTTCTAGCAAGTAATTGAACATTTCACACCAAGCAAGCCAAGAAATGAGTTCAATAAGCAGAGCTTGGATGGTAGCAGCAAGTATAGCAGTAGTGGAGGCATTGAAAGATCAAGGGTTATGCAGATGGAATTATGCTTTAAGGTCTCTTCAACAGCATGCCAAAAATAATATTAAATCATATTCTCAGTCTACAAAAATGGTCTCTTCACTTTCTTCTTCTGCTGTGTCTAAAAGGCTGAGAGATGAGAAATTGAAGAAATCTGAAGAATCACTAAGAACAGTCATGTATTTGAGTTGTTGGGGTCCTAATTGAATTTGTACCCTCATAATATTTCCAATTCTATACTGAATATGTACATATATACATACATATATAAATGGATTTTTGTTTGCTTCTCATCCCATTCATATATTAAATATTTTAACTATGATTTTCTTTTGAATTAATAAATTGAGTATAGGAAATAATGACAGGTTCTTTGACTTCCAAGAGAGCTTGAGTCAAGAATCAAGGGGCCTTGTGTTTGTTAATATCAATTAAGTGGTGTTTATATAATTAATTAATTTATAACATTCTAGAAATTAAATTAAAAATTAACAAATAATAAAGTAGATATATGTAGAGAGGGACACACAAAGCTGATTTTAAAGAGTTTGTTTAAGCAAAAATTTGATATGTTTTACTCACGGATATTATTTTGATAATAATAAAAAATATATTGTTTTAATTATTTTTGTTCCAATATATATATATATATAGAAAAAGATAAAGGGATAAACTAGAAGTGCAACCTTTGATTAGTGCTTTTCATGCTAATATAAATGGATTTTAATTGGTTTCTAATCCAATCTATTCACTATATATTATAGTTATGATATACTTTTGAATATATGAATTGGCTCAGGAAACTAATCACAACTTATTTAACTTCCTTGAGAGTTTCATGAACCAATAATTAGGGGATCATATATATTTATGCATATAGCAAGTGATGTCTATACTTTGTATATATATCAATTTAATAATATAATAATATTTGAAATAAAAAATAATATAATATTTTTTTTAATGGATAAAAAATAAATATAAAAATCTTGTTCATTAAATTTGTTTTAACTCTTTCATTTGGTTAAATGAGATAAAAGTATATAGCATAGCAACTAGTACTTAATAAATTTACATTCTAGAATAAGTTAAACAACAAGATATAGCTAATTGGATGATGCCACGGCCATGCTGCTAATAGAATGGGCATGTTGCTTTTTCATCATAACAAATTTATTAAATAATTTACATTTGAATTAATGAATTGGATGCAAAAACTAATGGAAATTAAATTTATTCATGGGTGAATATAAATTGAAAAATTATTAAGTTTAATAAGTTCGAGCTATTTATTTCATCATTTTTTTTATAAATTGAATGGTATAATTGAGTAGAGTTACAAGTCTATTTTTCAATGAACTCGTATTTATTAATACACATTAGATAGCACTTAATTTATCTCTCTCTTCTGTTTTTATCAATTACAATTATCTAAATTATAGCTTAATTTGATTGAAGGGTATTCAAAATCTGAAGGTCGAGTGTGACAATCTAGCGGTTGTTGAGATGATTAATAGCAGAAAGGAAGAGATGAATGAAGTTATTAAGCTCGCTAAAAGTATAAAATTACTAATGAATAAGAATTGGAATGTGGAGGTGACGTATATTTTTAGAGAAGTCAATTTCAGTGTAGACTTTGCGTATTTCGATAGCAATTTTAGTGGCTGCACTCATTGGAGTGGTGGAAGCATTGAAAGATCAAGGATTGTGTAGATGGAACTATGCTTTAAGATCATTTCAACAACATGCCAAACACAATCTTAAATCATTTTCTTAGCCTACAAAAATGCTTCTTCTGCTGTGTCTAAGAAATTGAGAGATGAGAAATTCAAGCAATCTGAAAAATCACTAAGAACAGTTATGTATTTGATCTGTTGGGGTCCTAATTGAATTTTAACCCTCATAATATTCTCAAGTTGTACTTTTTTTTACTAATTAGTTGAGTTCAGGCTGAATTTTTCTACTTACAATCTTATATATGGATTATGAACTTTTAAAAATTAGAATAGTGTTAAGATGATTTTCTTTTTTTTTTTCAGCAATAAATTCATATCACAAGCTATTTATTTTTGCATATCATATTTGAATTACTAATTTATATACATACATTCAATTTTTTTATTTTAAGAGTTTCATATAGTTAGATTGTTTCAATAGAAGAAGCGAAATTAATAATTAATCTTAGAAAAGACAAAAAAATTTCCTAAATATTGAGAGAAAAACTCGAATCTAAGATTTATCTCAAGAAGTCTAAGCCTCTCAGAATTTATACATACATTCAATTAACAGCAAAAAATAATATTAGATTTTATATATAAAATTATATAATAACATTTTAGTAATTAGTTTAGTGGCAAAGACATATTTACATAAGAACTTAAAAACTCTAACAGTCTTCTTCCCTTTTTAACTTTTGATGTACCAAAAATGCATATAAAAGAACATATGTCAATGTCCAGACATGTCTTCTTCTTTTTTATTTTTTTTTTCAAAAAGCTTCATCTTTGCTATTTTCTTTTTTATTTACATTATTATTTTATTTTATTAGGAAAGATGGATTATAGGTCCATTCGTTACATATTGTCACTCTTTATTCGTATCAAACACAAATATTTATATTGAAATTAAAAAAAATAACGAAACAAAAATATCTCATTTATAATTTGTTTAAAATTCAATAATTGTTAAATTTTTAATATATTAGTATATTATGAAAGTAACATTTAAATATTAAGCTATTTTATACTACAAGCTGATATTATTATCCCTTTAATTTATTTTGTAAATTCCTCATTTTATTAAAATAATGCAAAAAGAGCGTTGAGAAATATATCCCATATTAAATAAATAGAAAATATATAAAAAATTTATAAGTGAATAAATATTGAATTTAACATAAACTATTTGATTTTGTGTAAATAATTCTAACACTTATTTACTCATAAGTTCATGTATATATATAAACCTATAAATTTTAGTATGATATTAAAATTTCATCTTCAAACATATTGAATTGCGAGACTCATATTTAAAATCTCATTATTAGACTAATGATAATGTGAATTTGAATCAAAATTTAAGTTAATTAATTTTATATAAATATATTTTAATATTTATTATTTATAAATTCATTCGTAAACTTTAAAGTAAAGTCAGTCTATTTTTCTCAAGTTTTTTCTATATCTCAATGTCAATGATTCACTAATATGTATAAATATACACAAAAATTGGAGTAATTTCCTAAAATATGGGTGAAAATTTCAATGTTAATTAATTTAACCTTATACAAGAACACCACAAGCCTTATGCCCATATAAAGAGAGAAGAACCCCCTAAATTAACACCACCGTTATATTATATGTTTCCTTCTAAAAATTAGCTGCCACAAATTCTAGCTTGTTCTTCTTCATATCGAAGAAAAAAAAAGTATGATTGTAACAAGTGGAGCTTGGATTGTTGTGGCAGCTACTATTGGGACAGTAGTGGTAATGAAAGACCAAGGAATTTGCAGATGGAATTATATTATAAGGTCACTTGAAAAGCATGCCAAGAACAAAATTATCTCTTCTTTGTTTTTTTCTTCTGATTCTTCTTTAGTATCAACCATCAATAATGAGATGGGAGATGCTCACATAAAACAATTAGAGAAATCCTTTGAGAAAACTATGCATTTGGGTTGTTTGGGTCCCAATACAACTGATGTTGGATTTGAAATTTAATCTTGGAGACAGTTCAAGTACCACTGAATCAAAAGTTTATTGGTGATCCAATAGACTGCCGACTATAAAATTAGTAGACCAATATATTGTAAAATATTTTTCATTAAAGTAAAAAAAAATTATGTATATTTATAAAATTATTAAATATTTATAAATACATGATATAATATTTTGATATATACTAAATTCGTTTGATAATAATAATTAATTTCATTTCATGTGATTGAATTCCATAACTTGCATTTAACGAAAGAAATTTTCAGTGGCTTTTTTTTTGGTTATCTTTTCATTTTGATCTTTGGAACATATTTCCCCTACTATTACCATTCCAATCCCGAAACAAAGTTGTCAATGTTGAAATTTAGTTGAGAGTGGTTAAACTATGAATTATCAATTGAATTTCACATGAAATCTCTCTCTCTTCTAATGGCATGAACAAATCTCTTGTAAATTTTTAAGATAAAATTAAATTTCATTTTTTATAAAATAAAATAATATACGATTATAAAACTTTATAATCTTGTAATTTTTTTAAAATAATATTATAAAATAAATCATGAATACAATTATTGACGTAACCAAGGGGAGACAAACATGAGCCTTGCCTTAATTAATATGGAAATATTTATATTAACTCTATATAATTAGTTTAATTTTTTAATTAGCCTTTAAAAATTTTCAATTAATTCTGGTAAAATTATCTTTTTGTAAATAATTTCAAATGTTTAAAATTATTTAATTAATTCTAATCTTATAATATGAAAGATCAATAACAATTTATTCAACTAAAGATGTATTTTTATAAAAAATATAATTAGTCACTATTATTCGAAATAAAAATTATTAGAAAATTTAAAAAAAAAATTAACCTTTTATTTTTCTATTAATTTTGAGTCTCCAAATAAAATTCTCTAGTTTTACTCCTAAATATAAATAATGATAATAATCTTGATTTGAAAGATTAGATCGTAATAAGTAGCAAATAATAATCATTTTTAATTTTTTTGTGATCTTTGTGCGAATTTGATATGGACAACAATAAATATAGATTTGATGCTAAAAGTAAGATTTATAATTCTGATTAAACTACCAAGTAAATAATAAATCAATGGAAAAAAAAAAGATTTACTATAAAGAGGATAAAAAATAAATAAACATATCACCAACAAGAAAATAAATATAAAAAAAAATCAAAATATACTAAAAAATATTTATATTTAAATATATTATTAAATAATAAAATTAAAACTAAAACGAAAAATAAAAAAAAAAAAATAATCCACTGTTGATATAATAAAAAGGATGGCCTAAAAAAAATAATGAATAAAAAAAGTTTTCTAAAGAAAAAGATAAATTTTTCTCTCTAAAACCCTAGTAAAAAAGAATTGCAAATGCTTGTTGGTTCTAGTGACTAAAAGTTTGGTATCATTTATATAATAACTCGATCAATAGAAGAAATAGACACTCATTGAGTCTTGTGAATGGAGAAATAAGCGTTATGAGACATTTAACTCCTTATAAGTCTATTTAATTTAAGTTTATAATTAATTGGATTTCAATATGACTATATATATCGGATAGTTTATATATATATATATATATATATATATATATATATATATATATATATATATATATATATATAATTATTCTTTTGGGTAGTGTTAGGTTAGTTTTTTTTTTTTTT
>CANXYC013190345.1:0-32613 GCA_948193065.1 Aleurites moluccanus
TATAAATATATATATATATATATTGGTGAAATTGTTCTCGACTGAAACTAGCTATAAAGTCCGTTCGGCACCACTAAATGAGCTTTAAGTTCTGTCGTTCTCAGTATTCATCTGAGGTTATGAGTCAGAATCATTAGTCATAACAACATGATTTCTAGTGTTATGAGGTTAATGATGTGCAGGTGATAGACTTCCATTAGGAGCACCAGCCTTGATGATGTCTCCACAAGCAGTGAACTTGGGCATGGTTTCGCCAGAGTTACTAGAGAAAAGGGATTATAAGTACAATATATTAACGGATGCTATAAAGCAATCAAGGATTGAGATTGCAGAGCCAGAGTGGATCAACCCTCAAGCTGACTACTGGAAGCAACATGGCAAATGTTTTGCCATTGATATTGAGAAAATTGAAATGAAATTGAGGGCACCCTTTCCATAATCATCAATATATATCTAGTTTGATCCCTACGTAAAAAAAATTTGCTTCCATAGAGAAGCTATCTGTGGTGTGTATGTGCATATTAATTATATATGTAGTATGGTTGCATGTGTTTCATCTTTTGATGTATGGTATGCTTAGTATATATGTACGAAATTAGATACAATGTAAATTAAAATCAAGAGATTTATAAAGTTGTCTCAGCTAGATTTGCCTTAAAAAGTATTTGAATACATTCAAGTTTAATTTTGACATGTGTATCCACTATGAGTTGAAAACTGAAATAGCCTATGTTTACTTGGTCTAATTTATGGCATAACTAATAACAATTTTTCCACTTCCTATCTTTTATTAAGTCAAAGCCTCATCTGCAATTCATTTTCTTTATTCTTCAAGCAACAAGATTGTATAAGGAATTAATTAGTTTTCATTTATAGTATTCAATTCAGTTTTATATTTAATTAATTATAGTATATATATTCACACTTAAAATTAAGAGATTTATAAATAAGAGAAAATTTTCATTTATGATTAATTAAATATAGTAAAAAAATGCATTTATTAATCTAATTAATTTTTAAATATTTAATTTCATATTTCTTGGTGCTTCTTGCTAATTTTTTTATTATAGGATCAGACTTTCAAATTGAAAAGGGAATTTTCAAATAATCTTCTTCAAAGATTCTTTCTACAACTACTAAAACAATGGTAATTTGTTGCCTTCATATTACTATGCACTGAAGGAAAAAGGCCTACTTTATTTTGAGTTCAAAGTCATGAATTTGTGAACCACTTGCTTAAATTTTAAGACTTGATTAATGGTGAGAACTATGCCAATGCATTGCATTATTGAGTATTATTATCAATACCAAATACACATTGAATATTGCAAACTTTAATGAAAGAGGAAGACTGCCTCCTTTATATCTTTACCAACACATTGTCACATGTTTTACATCTGCTAATCTAAGCAAATCATTAGTTTCTTTCTTAATATAACCACTTTTCTTTTCCATTCTCTTCGTATATAAAATCTTTATTAAGATCCAAAGCTTGAGGTTTTGCAGATTCTGAATTCAGTTTTTTCAGTTATAAAGTTTTAAACTTTCAAGCGAAAGAGGTCATCTGTCAATTTTTCTTCTTCAGCTTTCTAAATTTCAGGGTTTTAGGCTTCGGTTACATTTTTTTTTATCAATATCTGACTAGGGTTTAAGCTTTCCTTTTAGCTGCATGTTCTTGATTCTTGATTGAGAAGTTTGAAGATCAAGAATATCTTTCTTTCTTGATTAGTGATTATACTAGATTTCAAGTGCATACTAGAGGACAAAGAAGTTCAATAATAATAGTAAAAAAAGAAAGAATTCAGTGTTTTGGATTTTGTTAGACTGTGGTCGTATGTAGGGATTGGAGCTTTTATATCAGTTCTGAAAAACCCAGAAATCAGAATTCAAGTTCTTGAGGTTTTTCTTTGAAATGGAAGGGAAAAGCTCAGTGAGATTCACCTTAGGGAAGCAATCATCTTTAGCACCAGAACGGCATAGGGAAGGATGGAGTACCGAACAGGAAGAATTAGAGGATATTGATCCCTGTGTGCGGCTAATGTACTCGGCAAGTGAGGGCAATTTGGATGGGATTCGCGAGCTCTTGGATTCGGGAATTGATGTTAATTTTCACAACATCGATGACTGGACTGCGCTTCATATTGCTGCTTGCCAAGGCTTCCCGGACGTTGTTGCTCTGTTGCTGGATAAAGGGGCCAATATTGATCCCAAAGATCGATGGGGGAGCACGGTAAGAACTCGCAACTCACAAGTTTGCTCTTTGCACGATAATTGAGGGTGATGGTGGCATATAAATAATATTGTCTGTTTTGATTCTTGTGCTTTTTATAATTTCTTGAAGAAAGAACAATTTGTTTGTTTGTTTTCAAATCGAAATAGTTTTTTAAATCCAGAAAAGCAAGAAATGCAGCATTTTTTAGAAGATTTTTTTTCAGTCAACTCTGTTTTGAGGAAATTTCTCTGGCTCTC
Organism: Aleurites moluccanus; assembly: GCA_948193065.1. Classification (NCBI taxonomy): domain Eukaryota; kingdom Viridiplantae; phylum Streptophyta; class Magnoliopsida; order Malpighiales; family Euphorbiaceae; genus Aleurites; species Aleurites moluccanus. The sequence goes on from CANXYC013190345.1 coordinate 2,470, forward strand.
TCTCTGTATCTCATTTGCACAAACATAAAATGTGACGTTATCTGTTTAACTTGGATGGAATTATGGAAAACATTGTGGTTCTTTATTTTGATAGCAGTCTAATGTTTTCATAAACAGCCTCTTGCAGATGCTATCTACTATAAAAACCATGACGTGATCAAACTCTTGGAGAAGCGTGGTGCAAAGCCTCTGGTGTGTCTTGCATTTTGGTTGCTAACATGTCATATGTCAGTATATTTGCTGACCTTTATTGTGTATGTGTTTGTCCATGCTTTGGTTTCTTTGCTCAGATGGCTCCCATGCATGTCAATCTTGCCCGTGAAGTCCCAGAATATGAAATTAATCCTGATGAGTTTTATTTTACTAACAGTGTAGAAATAACTAAGGTAATTGTTTTCTGTCTCTCTTTTCGTAGAGCTTTTGTTTGTCTCTTATTAGCATTGTTCACAGGCCACCCTGAGCTATCATTTTCATGCTTGTTACATTCAGGTTCTAGGCATTTGATGCCTTTTTAATAAGTTTGTACTTGCAAAATGTTAACATTGCTAAAATTAACTGTACCCTCCCTGCTGTCTCATCTACAATTTGTGGAATTCAGCATGTAGATACCCTACTCGGATGAATAGGGTGGAGCCACCAAGGGGCCTAGTTTGTATTCTTTTAGAGTTGAAAGTGCTTTATAGAAAAAAGGACTTCTGAAAATTAGGTATTACAAGGACTCTTTGCAGATGGGTTATTGGGAGATTGAGGGATTAGAGTTTGTTGGTTTAACAAAAAGTACAATAAAATCAAGGTCAAATTTGGCACAATTAATTTTATAGGGAGCAATAGAGCGCTAAATTCGTAGCAGATAAAAGAAAGGGTTTTAAATTCTAGATAGAGATATTAAAGTGTAAAGCAGCTTCAGAATGCTACTTGTTAAGTGAACTTAAACTGGTGCTGAAAGCAGAGACTGAATAGGAAAATCTTCAAGCCTCATTATGTTGCTTTCCAAATTCAAGCTTTGAACTTGGCTTTCCTGTTTGTCTTGTTTTGTATTACTCCCTATGAATTCCATTGCACGCTAGATGCTACCCCCACCCACCACCAAAAATCAACTCTGTTGAATGAGCAGATGGTTTCATTTGTTAGATTCTATTTTACAGTCTGCCTCCCTCCATCCAAGTAACAACCTTTGATGAAATATGTTGGTGGGGGGTTTCATCTTTTCTTGTCATGTTTGTTGCCCATTTTCCATTTCAAGTGAAATGAATTAAATATTTTGCAGGGAACATTTCATATAGCATCATGGTGTGGAATTCAAGTTGCCGTTAAAAGGCTAGGGGAGGATGTGATTTCCGATGAGGATAAAGTGTAGGTTATATACAGACTACTGTTTTTACTCATTTGTTTTTCTTAATTGAAGTGGTTAACTTTTTCCAGGAGAGCATTCCGAGATGAGCTTGCATTGCTTCAGAAGATCCGACATCCAAATGTGGTCCAGTTTTTAGGTGCTGTTACTCAAAGTAGTCCTATGATGATTGTGATAGAATATCTACCCAAGGTTTTTTTCTCCATTTCCTGACTTGCTATTGCTGTTTGTTGCAGTTATGATGTTGCCAATCGTAAACTGTTAGCACATAATGCTTTTTTTTTTTTTTTTTTGTGTGTGTGTGTGTGTGGTTGGTTATCTCTTCAATTCCTATTAATTTGGTTTTATTGGTTTTATTTTTTTATTTTTCCTTTCTTACCTTTATTAGTTGATGTCTTGATGATGATAGATATGATCTTCTGAAAATTTTTCCTATCAATTAAAATTGTTTGTTGTCTTTTTGGCCTGGATGAATCTGATTCCTAAAATGTAACTAAATGCAATAACTGACTGTGTTTTAGAAACATCTCTGCATCCTGTCTGATTGATAATTTCTGACACTTTCTTACTCTGACTATCTTTGTAAGAAAGGATGTCTACATGGTTTCTATTGTAGCCTGAATTACAAGTTTTAGAAATCATGTAACATGAAGCTCAGATCATGATTCTTCAATATAAAAAAAAGCAGTCTGTCTGTATTTCTGAAAAGATCTAAATCCCGTGTCATATAAAGCTTATTACTTCATTTTCATTGTAACATAAGGATACTAATAAAATTCTGCTTCAAAATTATTACCATGATATGTTCTTTTTTGTGATAAATGATGAGATTAATTTCTGTCAAGTCATAGTGGCGGAACTGTAGCTTTTGCGTTATTCTTCATGCTATTTGTACCCACAGGATCTTTGGGGATGAGAATACTTTTAGAAGTTAGCTGAAGTTCATCGAGTAAATTTCAGTGTTGAAAATTCTCTGTTTTTCTATTAATGTTACAGGGAGATCTTTGTGCTTTCTTGAAAAGAAAAGGAGCATTAAGACCAGCAACAGCTGTGAGGTTCGCACTTGATATTGCAAGGTCAGTTTTTGTCATTATTCGTTGTTTCAGCATTGGTACTCTTTTTCCTATGTCTGCAGCATTAGACTGTCAAAATAATTAAGATAAATAACTACGATGTTCTGTGATGTTCCATTTCTTAATGAATTCTAAGAAATTTTCAAGGAGTTCAATTACTTCTACATCCCTCCTTTTCCTTTTGAAATTTGGATCTTGAATGTATTTCATCTAAATGTTGGGGGAAATATATGCTGATACTCGATTCAAGTTTAAAGTTTTTGTGTGGATCTTATGTAGTGGTTTATTGCAAAACTCAACCTACAAGATGGGAGATATCTTTGTTGACTGTGTATGTGGTACTTGAGAGGTCTTACATAGGTAGTTGAGATTTTTTTTTTTTTTTTTTACGAAACACAATCTGCAAGAGAAAATACATCATTTTGACTGTCCATGATTCTGTTCATGAACCTGAACATTTTTATCTTGTGTTGAACATTAATATGTCTGGAGTTTTTTTCTGCAGGGGATTGAATTATTTACATGAGAATAAACCACCAATAATTCACGGTGATCTTGAGCCTTAGTAAGTTTCTTGGTCAATTATGATTTTTTTTACCTGATTTGTGCTTATATATACTGAGACTATAGGTAAGTTTCAGTAAAAATTCATTGGCTTTCTCAATTTTCTGAAATTGTCAGAGCAATTTTATGTTGTTTACAAGCGAGGTAACAGAAATATATTGCAGGATGATTCTGGACAGCTCAAAGTTGCAGATTTTGTAGTTAGTAAGTTGCTTACAGTTAAAGAAGACGAGCCTCTAACTTATGAAGATGCTTCTTGTGAGTGCGTCTTATCATTACAATCCTTATTTTAGTTAGGAGTTGCACAATTGGTCGACATATTCCACTATTTCTGGCATCTAGGTGATGTATATTGTAATAAAATTGATTTGTTTCTTATTGACAGGTCGATATGTGGCCCCAGAGGTCTTAAAAAATGAAGAATATGATACCAAAGTAGATGTCTTTTCCTTTGCTTTAATTTTACAGGAGGTAAATTAAGTTTTTCATTCTTCATTACCAAGAATAAATAGTTAGCTATGTAAAGAGCTCTTGCTTAGTATTTGTTGACACACGATAGCAAAATATCATGTACTAAAGAACAATTCAGAAAAGCATGTGCATGAAATCTGTTTTGATTTTATAGCCTCACAGAGATTCATAGTTTTTTACCCCATGACTGTTGAGCGATATTTGTAATATACTATATGTCTGATGATTGAAGACTGTCCCCCATTTTCTGCAAAGCAAGAACAAGAAGTTATAAACTCGTATGCTGCAAAAGAGCGTCCACCTTTTAGAGCTCCAACAAAGCACTATGAACATGGACTTAAAGAGTATGTCCTCTGCCCATCTTGGTAGTTTATTTTGTTTGAATATTTTTATTTGAAAGTGGTAAAAGCTTGTTACTTGTGATCAATGTGCACTTGACGTCAGCGATCCTCTAAATAACTTTAAGCAAAAGCTATATGCTAGGAATAGTTAGCTTGAAATTACTCTTGGCGACGACAAGCATATGGCAGGTCCTTCCAAACAATTTGCTCTTTGAACCACCTTAGATTGGATCTTTGTTTAATACCATTTTGACTGCAAAAGGATTGTAGCGGAAAATTGATTAAACGATGATTAAATCAAAACATGTTTAGTTGCCAAGTGAATAATTAGTGCTCTCTTTTATAATGGGTTAGTTGTTTGCTTTTTACCCATTGGATGGTCCAAACAAGGAAAAAGAAGAAATCTGACATCAATCTTAGTTTAACAATTCTCATCTTGATTTTAGGCTAGTGCTAAAAACCTCAAATTTTTTAAATTTTGCACTCTCCCGCTTGCATATAATTGTAGTTGATCTTATCTCAGAAAATTAAATTGCATGTGGTTTTCCAAGATCATTGAATCTTGGTTGTTCTCTCATATTGACATTGATTTTGGGGTAGTATCACCTTCAACTAGTCTCATGTTCACAGGTTGATTCAGGAATGTTGGAATGAGAATCCTACGAAGCAACCAACTTTCAGGCAGATAATATCTAAGCTGGAGTCAATTCATAACAGCATTGATCATAAGCGGCGCTGGAAGGTCTCTTTCCGTCTTCCATGTCGACATTATAGTTTAATGTGTAATACCATCTCTTATGTTCAACTTTAGTCCTTTTTTCTCTCCCTCGGCTACCTTGGGAATTGCTCAGTAACATAATCTTTCATTGAGACGATACATGGCCAGACTCATATTCAAACATGTTTTTCTATGATAGTAAGCTGATGCATTTTCTCTCTTGGCATTGTAAACTGTACAGGTTAGACCATTGAAATGCTTTCAGAATCTGGAGGCCATGTTGAAGAAAGATCTTAGTCTAAGCGGCCGTAGTCGTTCTTCCCGCTCCACCAACAGTGTATGAATAAGCCAAGGATTTGTTTTCTAGTTAGCTTATCAGCGTGCAGAGATTATTCCTTTCAGCATAGTATTGAAAAGAATTCTTCTATACTTCGTAATTTCAATATTTTACCTGTCGTTGAATTTGAATTCTTCCCAGTATAACTCTCCCATTGAATTTATGGGTTCAGAATTATGCCGTATATACCAAGTCTTAACACTAGCTGCTGCGATTAATATACATATTATTATTTTTCTACCATTAATCAAGTCTGCCAAGTTCAGTATGTTAATGTTTTTTGTTTGAATTTTCAATGAAAGTGTTGATAAAATTAATTATTAGATTAGTGTTGTTAATAGTTAGGATTTAGCTTTTTCAATTGATCTAACAGTAAATAATTAAGGTTATGTTTGGATTTTAAATATAAAATTTAATTGTCATTTAAAAATATATGTTTTAATAATCGAAAAATTATTGAGCGTTTGGATGTCTAACTTATAAAAATTAATCATCAATTTATTTTTTTCAAATTAGTAAAATTTAATAACAAGCATCTATTAAAATTTTTATAAATATTTTTATCATAAATTAATAATTATTCACAAATTAATAATTATTAATCTCTTATCTAAATATCTGTATGTAGATTCCTTGACATGCGGTATTATTAAAAACAAATCATTATTGAAGAAAAGTCGGTTGGGCACCATTTTGATTGAAGATGATGACAATTCATAGTATGCCTTTTCTTAGCCTCAATTTATTTTCCTATTACCATTATTCATTGTCATGTGGTCCTGAAAAGGGCAATAATATATATATATTTTGTGGGCCAAATTAGTACAAGGGTTAATTATTTTAAAATTTCTATATTTTAACTAATTATATTAAAATATTTCTATATTTTTAAATATATATTAAAAAAAATTATATTTTAATTTCTTTAAAATTTAAAATCATTTTATTAAAAAATTTATTAATTTTTTATAAAAAATTTATAATAATATAATATTATCAATTTAATTATCAATTAAATATTATCAATCTCAATAATATCTAAATTTTTATCTTCGTCACCGTCACCACCACCGTACCAAATCAACCACCACCACTCCAAATCAACAAATTAAAAAACTTAAATCAAGACCAATACAAAGGGGATCATAAATCACAATGATAATTCAATGTGAAAAAAGGTTTTATAAACCGATTTATAAAACATAGGATTTCTTTAAAAGACGGACAACCAAAACAAACTCATTTCAATCATCCATAAACAAGACCAGCAAAACGAGTCAATTTCTGACAAAATTTGACACAGTAAAGCATTAAGAATAATTGTAAGACCCATTTCCACATATGCAACCAGTGAATAAAAAAATCCTCTAGAAAGTTAGGACTCCAAGCATAATCTAATAAGAATGTTAGATTAACAACTCTATTGACATACAATTGCGCAACTAATAAAATGAATTAAACAAAAAAATTAAAATCTAACCATCAGAGTCACAAAACAATAAAAATTAAAATAATCTAATAATGACTGGCAGTGACTAAAAAGAACAGCTCAGATGGCATACTTTGATAATTGAAGGGAATGAGCAGCAAGATTCTAGTGAAAACTTCGGATTTTCACTGGTCTCGACCTGAGATGGGTCCGCGTCTTGTTGAGCCATTGGTGGAAAGGATCGCGCTTGTGTCAATTTTGATGCTACTGTTGCTTAGTGGAAAATAACAATTGGAGAGATTGCAGAGAGGAGAGAGAGCGCGAGAAGATTTGAGAAAGATGAGTGAGATTAGTGAGATGAGATGGGACTGCCATTTCTGTTTGGGTCTCTGTTTTTTGGAATTTAATTTTATTTTTTTTTTCAGTTTTGGCCCTTTACGGTTGGCGATTGCCAGTGATTATTGATTGGTGGGAATGATGCCTATGGTGGTGATGGTGGTAGGTTTTGATTGGGTTGGTTGGTTATTGGAAATTGAGGAAGACGAATATTTTAAATATTAAAATAAATATTTTAATTAAAATTTAATTTTTAAATTTTTAATTAACAAAAAAATTAAAAATTAAAAAAAAGTTATAGTTTAATGAAATAAAAATATAAAATTTTTTTAATATAATTTTAAAAATATAAATTTTTTTAATATAATTAATTAAAATATAAAAATTTCATAATAATCAACCTTTAGTATAATATATGAGCAACTCTAAGGGGAGGGAACTCAAGACTGCGTGTACCTTTAAAAACAAAGTAGAACAAGAAATAATAATAGCAATAGTATTATGTAAAAATGAAAAAAAAAATCATTATTTAATTCATAAAATTTGATATTATTAACATTTGTATTCTCAATTTTTTTTAAATTTAACTAATTAATGTCTGAAGTTTGATTATATTAATATATTTAGTTATTCTCTCGAATTTTTTTATGAAAAATTTTAAAATAAAATAAAATAATTTTTTTATTATATTATAATATAAATTTATACTTAAATTATTCTTATATTTTGTCATATTATATTAAAAAATTCTTATATTTTTAAAATTATACTAAAAAAATAATTATATTAAAAAGTCTATATATTTTAATTTCGTTAAAATATGAGATCTTTCTATTAAATCAAGTAAAAAATATTTAATATCCCTTATTTTCATTTTCATTTTCAATCTCGTACCACTATTTTAATTTCATCCAAATAAAATTCACTTTTCCCTTGATATAAGTTATCATTGAATAACCACACTCATTGAATCATACAGCACCAAACAATAGAAAAAGAAAATCAAGCCAGATGAATTAAAATCATGAAATCAGATTCACCGCCATCAAACCCCATTCTTCAGCAAAACTAATTCACCACCACCATTAATATTATCATATCTAAAGAAATTTAAAATCTATATAACAAATTTAAGAAGAAAAAATAAACAAAATTGAAAATCTAAATCTAAAGTCACCTAGTGAACGAAAACCATGAGTTGCAGTAATGAAAGATTGATCGGAACAACACAAATGGAGAAGCTCAATGGTGGCTTCTTGTCTTGCAGTGACAAAAGATTGATTGGGGCTTGCCAATTGCTAAGGCCAGTGTCTTGTGGCCGGTCCTTGCTGACAATGGTTGAGTTTTATTACAGTTCATAAAAACGACCACTTTGCTGTTGGTTCTCGTTGTTCAAGGCTCTCGGCGAAAATATGCATAGTCACAACGATTGCCCCCATTATCTTAGAGTTGTCTGACAGTGATTGTGGTGCCAAATTTGACACAAAACACATATCCAATCTAGAAAGAGAATGAGTAATAAGGATCAGAATGGCAGCGGCAAAAAAGGAGAATATGTAAGTTTGAGTGTTTATGTGAGTTGGTTAGTGGATCCATAACCAAAGGCTGATGAGGCGCTAGGGAAAGTAATCTTGGAGAAATCATGGAGAGAAGGGAAAATGGTGTTTTCTTGGGAGTTCAAGAAAGAGTTTTTTAAACTTTTAAGGGATTGAGTGTGTTATGTAAATTGGATTTTAGAATATGATTTTGGGATTGGGCAGAGAAATTAGTGGATGAGAAAGCAAAAAATGCAAATAAAAATTAAAAAGCAAAGTACATATAAGGATTTTGATTTGGTTTAAAAAAAAATGATGGGTTTGGTTATTTTAGAATGAGGAAGAATAAAAAGAAGATGATGAATGGATTTTGGAGTGAATAAATAATAGAAGTATTTTAATAAATATTTTAATTAAAAGTTAATTTTTAGATTTTTAATTAACGAAAAATAAAATAAAAATGAATGGAAAGATTTCGTAATTTAACAAAAATTTTAATATATTTTTAAAATTACATAAATTTTTTAATATAATATAATAAAATATAAGAATATAAGGGTATCATAATTATTAAAAAAAAAAAAAAAATCCTTCTCCAGCCAAGCATCCATTCATTGTTCATAAATCCCAAATCCATTTTTTACACCAGGAAAAGGAATCGAAAAATCGATAATCACCAGGCAACAGGCAAGGACAGCCGAAGCTTGCAGCGGTGATCGAAGAATGAACGCAACACTGGACCTTGTGCCCAAAGGTTGCCTGCCGCTGGTCGTTGTGGCTCGCGATGGTCGTAGACCCAACACTGTAGGGAAAAAAAAAAAAAAACACTAGAGCTTTGCTTGCTTCACTCACTCTCCCTCTCTAAAATCTTTGTGCTTGGTCTGCTATTTTTTTTGGGGGCTTTACTATTATCTCTCTCTGTTTTATCTTTTTTCCTTAAGAATGAGAAAAATCACTATACCCTCTTCCTTTTTTTGCTTTATTTTTGTTGGGTATTTTTTCTTTTTTGTTGTTTTTTTCATTCTTTCTATGATATGAGATTTTCTGGATAGTCTCTATTTTTTCACATTATGTGAAAATTGAATGGGATTTACCTACATCTTTTTTTTTTTTGTGGGTATTTTGTTACGTATGAAAGATATGGTGATTGTTGAGTTTTGTTTGAATTTTGTAGGGAACGATAATAGTAATGGAGTTCTTTTTCGTCGCAAATGTGGGTGGCCATTTCTTATTTCTGGGTAAGAATTTTTATATCATAATGGAAAAGTAAATGATGGGTATTTTAGTTTATTTATATATATTTAATAAAAAATTAATCAAAGAGAATAATATTATTAAAGAATCAAATTTTAAAAATTAATTAATTAATTTTTAAAAATCGATGATATAAATATTAATTATGTCAAATATTATAAATTAAATACTAATTTTTTCAATGAAAAAAGACAAAATAGGCCAAAGATTCATTGTGTGGTAAAAAGTTAAATGTGGGCAGGACCCACTCACCATATAATATCTTCATTTGAGGTAAATCAATTACTATACTTTTGGAAGCCTCAAACACATTGAGCTTTTTCAGAATTACCTTTTTAAGTTTTCTGTGGGTCACTTTTTTTTAGTCAAGTAGGACCATTATTTCCTCTGGGCTTTTTTTTTTCTTCCTAAATTACCAATTACCACTTGTTTTTCCTAATTTATCTAATTTCATTCCACACAACTTTGGTTTATTCGGTTTAGAGTAAATTTTTTTAATAAAATCGATTTTTAAATACTTTAAATTATAATCTAATCAAGTAATGTTAAAATATTAAAATCAAAATTATTTAAATTCAATTTAAATAATTAATTTGGTCGGTTTGACAAAAGTTATAAATAAAATAAAAAATTTAAAGAAATCATACAAATTCAATAAATATTAAAATAAAATCACATTTTAAAAAACTAAAAGATTATTAGAGTATATTAAAAAAAACACTCTCTAACTATCATAGAAAATCGACCCAAATAATTGATAAATTGTCCCAACTCTCTAATTAATATTTTTTTAATAACATTTTATTAATATGCATAACAATTTTAATATGCATGATTAATATGAAAAAAAATTGAGAATATAAAAAAAAAAAGATTAGTATGATATTAATAAAATCAATTTTAAAAAATATTTTTAATAGTATTAGAGTACATATTAAAATATATATATATATAGTTTTATTATATTATCAGTTTGGTTCAGTTTAATTAAATTTTTATTTTTTTAAACTAAAATCAAACTAGAATTTTAATTTATAAAAATTTTAAAATCGTAACCAATTATGAAATAATATAAATTATAATTTTTTATTTAAATTAAATTAAATCACTTTAATTTAATTGGTTTGATTAATTTTTGTACAACCCTCACTCCATTAATAACCTTATAGACTTATATTTGAGTTCTTTACTCCCAATGCTTTAAAAAAAAAATCGAATTTAATGGTATTATGTTGATTATGACTTGATTAATAAAAACATTAAATTTAATTCTAAGAACTGATTCAATTAATAAGTAACTTTACTCTTTATTTTAGTAATGAGCGATTATTATGATACGTATATTTAAGCCACACTTTTGTCAATAGCTGCAAGTAAGCAACTCTATAAACCGAAATTGATTGCTTCTTTTTTAGTTAATTTTTTTACTTTATAATAACATCTTTTTTTTTCTTTTGGTAACTTTTGCCTTTGAAGGATGTCGGAGTCATAAGGTTTTGAATAGTAATAAGATAAAATAACGGTATCCAATTCTTGGCAAAGGGAGTGAAAAATATAAAGAAAAAATATGAGATAAAAGATGATTATAACTTAATTAGATTTTGATAAAAATTCGAATTTCCATAATAAAGATGAAACAAAACTAATTGATTTATTGTGTTCTTATTATGTGCATCATACTCATATATTTAGTTTATGGAAAAAAAATATAAATATAATATGCCTAGAATTTTCTACTTGGAATGGAAGTAGTCCTAATTAAATCTTCATTTTGTTTAATAATCAGTTAGTGGCAAAGTTGAAGTATTAAGCATCAACATTAAGAAGCTGTCAACTTGAATTTCTGGATTAGGTTAGCAAGTTATTAAATAATAGAAAATTTTATCATTGATCAAAAATAAAAAAGTAAATAGATTTTTAAGATACGATTAATGTTAGGGTTTTAGGTTAAGCAATATGCGATTGTTTGAAGTATTACACCCTAGATATTTAGTTTAGAATACCTAGCATGTTGCCCCCAGTTAGCATATATATAGATTTACACTAGGGTTAAATCTGTTAATGAACTCTTGCCTATTAGGTCCACTACAAAGATCCATTATCTATTATGGCTTATATTAGAACATATATTAGGATTATTTAAAATACTCAACAATTAAAAGTAAATTGATTTATAAAATATAATTAATTATTATCTAGATAATTTGGATTAGTTATTTTAATGCAGAGTTGAGTTTTAAAGCAATAATTTTTTTTTTTAAATAGTTTTAGATAGAATCATTATAAATGTTATCAGATTATTTTGGAGTTGATAGCGCACATACAAGAGCTATCTATGAGAAAAAGTATGAAATGAAACCATCTAAAACACTAGAGAACTATCATATACGTGGTCTAGTTATAAAATATAAGCCAACTGAATTACGATGAGGATGTTGCAAGCCAAAAGAGAGAATCACACCTAATTACTAACATCGGATAGAGAATAAAAAGATGAATCAATTTGTAAGATTTAAAATTATATAATAAAATAATAAGTTATTTGGTTGTTCAAGTCGGCCGTTACATGAAGTCAACAAATTTTCAAATTCCATAAGTTCTTGTGAATGCAAGAAAGTATGGAAATTACGGCTGCAAAAGGAGTACTCAAATAATTTAAAATTCTATAAATTACGGCTACAAATTCATTAATAGGTCATTTGAGAGACAGCTTATCTATTCCTATGTCCCTACCATATATGACAAGTTACTTGTATTGCATGACTACTCAAATAATTTAAAATTCTATAAATTAAAAAAAATAAAATAAAGTTAAGAAAAAGTCTAATAAACCAACATTTAATTTTTGACCTTGAATATTAAGAGTCAATTTTGATTTTTTATCCTGTCGATTAAGAATTTTTTTTTATTAATTTATGTATTAATAAAAATTAAATCTCTCCTTTTATTAGATGAATTGAAAAATATATTTCTCTATTTAATTTATACGTGTAGAAATTATCTTTTGGGTGTTCTTTTCAAAAATTAAAATTTAATTCATAAGAAAAAAAATAAACTCTCTAATTAACTGATCTAATTCTTAAAACTGAAGGCTTAATTACTAAATGTCTCTATTAATAATTAAATATGAGATCGTACTATTTAAATTAATATGAAAAGGATTAGTTTGGATAATCATATAAATGATGAGAGAATACTCGTGAATGAAACAAACAAACAAAAAATTTAAATAAATTTATAAATTTTCTCTATTAAATAAATATATATATATATTAAGTTCCTAAACTGAATAAAATAAATAATTAAGAAAATAAAATCCCTGATTTAGAAAGTCCCGAATGTGCAAGGCAAATTTGCTGCCTTGTTATTTTGTGTAGATATATAGGGAAGAAAAGACAAGGCAATGCACAATAAACACCTGGGAATTGAAATTTATGGGAAAACATATTTTATCATATCAACTATAATTATAAAAATATTATTTAGAGAAAGATAAGAATTCCTAACTCTATGTATAATACATATGATCTTGTCTATAATTGATCAATTCCAATATTACTACTTTGCAATTAAAAGTCACTCTCAACCACAGATTTCAACTAAATTATGTAACTCTTACGGAACCCTAAATTTATTTTTCATTGTGCAATTCAGGGAATTTTTAGACTAAAATAGAATATACAAGGTTAGCCATTTTCAACATTTTGTTAATTGTTTAAATACTAATCAAATCTTGATTTTGACTTTATAGATAACCCATATGTACAGTAACATGAATTGTCACCTCTAATATAAAGATAGAAAAAAAACGAACACAATAGTATGTCATTTTAATTTGATTAGGGTCGCTTAAAAAGAAAAGAAAAAAACTATAAATTTGTGGTTTATTAAAAATAATTAAGTTAGCAAATTAAGAATTGTCATGCAGGTTAAATTTAGTATTGCTGATGAGGTGATGTGTGATAATATTGACTGTATGTTATTATATTTTTCTTTAGTATATTTTCATAAAATGAGAGATAAGTAAATTATGTTAGTATTCTCTATTAAGAATATTATATAGAAAAAAAATTCATATTGATTAAATATAAACATATTAAGTGATTAATATAGAAATTAATTTTATAATCTTAACAAGCTAATTAACCAATATCCACAGTAAATTATTTTATCCTTTAATTAATAGGACTTCCATTTTGTGTATTTGGTCTGATAAGACTCAGACTCATTGCATAATATTAATAATTTGTAGTTATTAACATGATAAATGAATGTATAACCTTAACATTAACAAAGACATTTACTTAACTACTAGAGTTAAAAGATAGGATAGAAAGAACATTAGTTTCTAAATATATTTATTTAATTGATAGATTATAGTCAATAATAATAAAAAAAAATCCAAAATTTAGTTGGTTTATATCCAACTAATAAATGATGAGATGTTTTAGTTAATATGACTCTTTTATCATTTTTTTTTCTTGAAAAGATATCAATATTATTTTTTTATTATTTCATATATTTTTATCTCATTAAATTGATGTATACACCTAGTATAAGTATAAAATTTATTAAACTCTCTTAATTAATATATAATTTTTTTAATTTTATTAAAGCTCTAAACGGTAAGTTGGGTTTATGTCTATCAAAAAAAGCAATAATCAAATCTGTTCCTAAGCTTAATCAAACTCTTCCATTTTCACACGAGAAAGTAGAAATATTATTTTTTGATGCCATATTTTATGTTTTAATTAGGAGCAACTACATGTACTATATTCAAGGTTAATTTGGCAATAATATGAGCAAACTTTAAGCATATATATAATAACAATTATAAAAGTAGAGAATGGAAAAAATTAAGTTTAAACTGCTCTAAATTGGAGAATGGGAGGGTGTTTAATTAATAATTAAAGCATTTTTTCATTACTTTTCTTCTTTTATTTCTTTTTCCATGATGGATTCCCTTTGATTAACCCATTCTTTATGTTATTTTATACTATGATTGGATATCCCATATATATATATATATACTGCTTTTGTAAAGAATAACAGGATCAAGGCTAAATTGGACTGTAAAAAACATAAAATTTGCTAAGATTCTATATTGGTTGTTGGATTGGTCTACATGTAATAATTATTTATTGTTTTTGCATAGCAAAAACCAAATCTTGTGGGGTTCTGGAAAACTCACATGAGGGCCAATAATTGCACGAGACTTGAAAATGTAACTGAACAAATTGGTCAATTTTAGGCGGCAATTCATCAATATACAGTACTATATACCTTACATAAGGATGATGATTGTTGGACATAAAAATAATTGCTTAATTCTCTCTCTCCTCATCATTGATTGAATGAAGGAAGATATTACACAATTGCATGCCCAGTGTAATATTGCTAAATACTAATAGCAAGTACATGAAATCATAATCTTGAGCGAAGGGTTAATCTTACAATGTAAAAAGTTAAATTTGAAAAAAAAAAATTGTATTAATTACAAATTTGAAAAATATATTATTGGTGCATGCAATATGCTAAAATCATATTTATTATGATTCTAAAAAATTGTATTAATTGATTTTAGCAACATCCAACAATCAACTATTAAAACTGCTTAAATTAAGATAAAATTGAATTTCAACTGCTTTGATCAAATGAATTGCTAAGAGTGAATTAGATTCAATAATCATCCAACGAAACTCCTTATCCTATGTAGGTTTCAAATTAACATTATCTAATACGTACCAACTAACTCAACCGTAGAAAATATTAAATTTGGATTGTGATAATTTTTTTATAAGAAAAAGAGAGAGAGAGAGAGACAGAGAGAAGAAGTTTCGAAGGTGAATTGTAGTAGTTGAGTTGGTTCACGCAAAGAGGTAAAAAGATTGAAGTGATGGGGAGGGGAGAGGAGGGGAAGATTTGATTGCGACTTCTTGTACAATGGCATTTAATGGATTAGGTCTTGCATTGAAGGGCAGCACCTTTCAGCATCATTTGAAGGTTTGCTAAGAAAATGATCATGTTGGCTTTATATAGTGGTCCCCACCCCATATAAATTTTTAATTTAAATCTTATGCGGCTTTCATATCACATCTTTTGGCTCAAACTTAATTTTATGTTTCACATTCCTTATAAAAAAATATTGACAGTCAAAATATAAAGTGTGAATAAAAAAAATGAGAAAAATAATAAGATAAAAAATTAAAATTGATAATTTTTTCTCTTATTCTATTCCTAGTTCATCACCATTACTATTTGATTCAGGCTCATCTAAAGAATGAAAAGAATTTAATTTAATTAACCCTACAATTAATTAATGAAAAGAATTTAATTTGATTACTTCATTACCTCAAACTCTTTTTATGTTTTACATTTCTTACGAAGAAATATTCACAGCCAAAATATAGAATGTGAATTAGAGGATGAATTAGAGAATGAGATAAATAATAAAACAAAAAATTAAAATTGATAAATTTTTCTTTTATTCTATTCCCAATTTATCACCATAACTATTTGATTCATGCTCATCTAGAGAATGAAAAGAATTTAATTTAATTATCCCTATAATTAATGAATGAAAAGGATTTAATTTGATTACCTCATTTAGCTAAACATAAGGAAGCTGTTGTTTCAGATTTTCAATTGGTTCACTTTATTCTAGTGAAATTCAACCAAATGAAGCCTCATTAAAAGGTTGAAATTTAAGTTCAATAATTATGATTCTTACTAATTAATTAACTAAATTTTGAAAAAAAAAAAATTATTCTATACTGGAATTTTCTTATTAAATAAAAAAATATGCTTAATTTTCAGAATTCATTTGTTGCAGTTATTATTTATATACAAAGAAATTATATTAATAAAATTTATTTACAAATAAAATAAATTTCATAGTCAGTAATTATTTCAAAACAATGACAATTTTTTTTATTAATAACAAAATTATTTTTATACTGATTAAATCTTTTTTTAAATGTCATAAAAAATATTTTTTGCGAAACAAACAGAGTCTAAATCATTTGCCGATATAGGGATTGGAATTGGAATCTCCTTGCAAGAATTTGGAACTTCTACCTTTACCAGACCTGGCTAGCAAAATAGTCACCAGAATAATTAGCCATTTTTTCCACAGGATACGTATATGCTGAAACAATATGATATAAGATTGAATTCAAGGAAATTTTGAAAGAAATTTGAGCCATAAGAGCAAGAGAATTGCAGTAATTAAACGCTTTAATTTTCATGCTTCTTTAAAGTAAATCAAGTTCAAATTAACATATAATTAATGATTACACATTTAAATCCTTAGTAACAATTTTTGGCATGGTTTTTATTTCATTTTTCCATTACCAGAAAGAATGCAGTTGAACTTGATGGTCGAAGTAGACATCCTAATTACTAAGAATTTCTGAGAAAGATCTAAAGAGAATGCATAAAATGTGGTAAATAACTTGCCAATTTCGAATTGTATTTTTTTTTTTTTTTTATTCTTTTAAAAGTAAATTATTATGACATCTTTGAAATCTGTTTTGATGAACATTTTAATCTTTATTATTTAGATTTTTTTGGGGGGGCAACTGTAAAATTGGCTTTAATGGAGACTTGAATTCAAGATTTTTTTAATTTAAAGGCGATTTCAATATTATTGAACTAAATGTAAACAATCAAATCAAGTTTTCTATCACATATCAATTTATTTTAATATGTGATAGAAATTAAAATAAATTGAATCAGATAGACTACCTATTTCTTGTAGCTATTGAATCCGCTAAACTACCTATTTCTTATAACGTGGAAGCGGATCTCTAAACTTATAATACCAATCCGAAAACTATCATGATTAGAATGTTTCTTCAAACCCACAATCTAAAAGCTCCAATGTCTATTGCAAGTTTTTCACCGCTGTAAAATTATATTTTTTTAGAGAGAAGGACAAGTCTCTCTCTCTCTCTCTCTATATTTTTTGTCTGTTATGTTAATCTTAATATCTATAAATAGATATTTTTATTTTAAATGAAACAACTTGTAATTTTTTATAATTAGGAGGTTACTTAATTCATTTTAATTAATAATCTTTAAATATTATTATTTATATTAATTAATTATTTTTTATAATTAATTAATAACTTATAAATCTGAATTTTTACACTCATTATGAGTATATCCCAACTCATATCCAATTATTTCATCTCTTAATTCGCACATGACGAGATATGTCCCATCTATAACTAATTTTATAAACATTTCATATTCTGTAATAGAGCACATGAACGGCATACTTTGAAAATTTTTTTTGTTACACAACCATTAAAAATATATAGTGTTTTAATAAAAATATTTTGAATAGATATAATATGCATTATCTCAAATTACTTATCACATTTCTTATTTCTCTTGATTTCATAATAATTTGTATTCATAATTATGTTAACTCATAAATATAATCGATGAACCTATAAATATAAATATTAAAAGTGAAGCAATTTTTCTTTCAACTTAATTCCTCCAATCATAATCTAACTCATTTTTTTAGAAATAATGTTCCATTAAATCGAGATTCATGATATTTTATGATAGTCAATATTAAAGTATATCTTGAAAATTAGCCAATAGGGGTAAAGAGTAGCAATTTTGAAAATCATAATTTTTAAGGATTTCATATTCCCATTGGTCAAAAGAGAATTGGTGTTTGAAAGAGTTGCGGTTGCAAGGTCAATTGGTGATAATTAAAGAAGCTTTATTTCACGTTACTTGCTCTGTTAAGGTGAGATTAACTTCTAAAATCACATCAATCTTTCTTCATATACATATCAAAAAACTAGCAAAAAGGGCATGGATACGTACTACTATAGCAAGAGAACATGTATCATATATGCCTTACAAATGTCTATACATGCAAAGACACTACACTATAAGCTATATTACTTTTTCATGGCTAAAAAAAAAAAAAAGAATGACTAGTCATGACAAAGTTGGCATCGTCAATTGACATGTCCTCTACAATGAATAATAAACGTGTATGTAGGTGGAACTAGGTAAGGTATAGTACTAAATTTATTTATATAATTTGTCCAATCACTTAAAAATATATAATTCAATTAATGTTGATGATATAAATTAATATCTATATGTATAACCCTATATGCATGTGATTTGGCAAATCCCAAATCAAAAATTTTATTTATTTATGAAAATATATTAATTTCATATATAATTAATTTTATCAATACTGTAATATTACATTAGACAAAATAAATTTTGTATTTCATGTCTCTTGGATTTTGTTTTTCTTTTAATGAATGATTTTTTTTTTTGATTTATCAAAAAAAAAATTATCTTATTAGACGATACAATAAATTAATATAAAAAAATTAAAATATGTATCACGTACAATTTTAAAATTAAATAAAATCATGCATTTATAAAGATAATATAATATAGAAAATCATGTCAAATAAGAAAAAGAGATTAAAAATTAGATATTTATGAAAAAAGTGGGATTGGCATTTAGAGAGATGGAAGGGCTAGATATCACATGCTAGCTAGTCTCCTTCACCTTTTTCTCTTATAAACCTATATCTGGAAACATACATAACTTGAATAATGTAAAAAGGTATGTCTCCAAATGAATTAAAAGGAAATAGGGAGAGATGGGACTAGAGTATATGGGTGGGGTCTTGTGTATGTATATATACATAGATTGTTAATTAATAATATATTATAATTTAATTTTGGTTTGTAGAATGTAGTGTTATTATAATTATATTGGGTTTGAATTTTATTGCTATAATGAAGTTAAATCAATTGTTATTTCATTTTTTAAGAAAGAAAATGTTTATTAATTAGTCAAAACAATCATACATAAATCTTATTATTCATAGACTTCTTCTTATTTTAAGTGTATATATATTTTCATTAATACAATATGTATTAAAATTGATTTATGATATTACTTTGCCATACATAATTTAAAATTGAATATGTTTACAATTAATTTTCTTGTTTAATTTTTCTTAGTATACATTATAAGAAGTTGTTATCATAAATCAATTTTTCATATATTGCAATTCACTCAGCAATTATCTCAAAGGCTAATAATTTAATTTAAATGCAAAATAAAAAGTTAGTAAAATTAAGGAATTAATAAGAGATAATGAAGAAAGAATTGCATATGTAATTCAATGGAACATTTGTACAAAAATTTTACCCCAATGATATTTGCTTTCATGGAGTCCTTTCCTCTATCTCTCATACATAAAAAGAGAGGGCAAAGAATAATAATAATAATAATAATAATAAGGGATGGTTATTGGTGTCTGAATCTTATGACTGATTCCCAACTTTAGACTCCTCTTTCTTCATATGCTTCTTCTTCAACATACACACTCAACAAAAATAAAAAAGCCATAAAAACTAAGGGTCCGTTTGGTATAGTGAGGATTGTGAAATTAAAATTTTTATAGATTGAGAATGAAATTGTTAAATTATTTTTTTAGTTATATTATAATTTTATAAAATTGTAAATAGAATTTTAATTTTAATTTTAAGTGATTGTCAAATACCGAAATTAAAATTAAGCCATTCAATTTCAGAAGGTGTTTGGTAGAGCGATTGTTAAATGTGCGATTAGTGTAAAAATGCGATTGATGATAGCTTATAGCTGCTTACGAGATTTGTCGATTGAAGAGAAATTTTGTTATAATCGGAGTTTTTAGTTGGTCAACCAAACAACATAAATTTTTCTAATTGGCGACGCGTATGTTGACAATCGATAATTAGGGGTATTTAGTTGGCCAACCAAACAATCCCTCAATTTTAATTCTAATTTCAGATTTTACAAACCAAAATTTTTTAAGAGAGAGATGAATGTAGTAGAGTATAATAGGGAGGGAGAGAAAGAGTAGTATTCTATAGTAGTTAATAATAATAATAATAATGGATGAAGGGTCATTTTTTCTTTATAAATGCCCACCTTGTAGCTTCCCCTTGCTTCTATTTTCTGCATCTCTCCTACTCAGATTTGTAAAAACAAAGAACAGAGAAAAACCCATAACCCAAAAAAGCCTTTGTTTCTCTCCTCAATTAGCATCTCTACTTCTACTTTGTTTATTTTCCACCAAAGGTTAGTTTATCAAAATATTGAGACATATACCTCTTAATTTCTTTGTTTTGCTTCACTTCTTTTGGGTTTTTTGTTAACATTTTCTTTTACCTTTCTAAACTCAGGGATTTAACCACTAATTTAATGCTCTTTCCCTCTTTATCTCTCTCTCTATTTCATCCCTAACAAGCCACAAGAAATTAATTCTTTTTTGGAATCCTGATTTCAAAATTTTCTTTATTTCTTTATTTCTTTTCCTCTGTCCTCTCCAATACCAATATTGAACCAAACCCACAAATGAAGTTTCTAGTAATCACTCAAAATTCTAAAGAATTTCAATTTATTAGGATCTCATCAAGAGTTTCAGTGATCAAAAGAATGTTAAATATCAATTATATGTACTTTTTATTGCTTCATTTATTTGTTTTGTGTTTTTCTAGTATTAATTAGTCTCTCTACATTTATATATTATATTGTGTGCCATTCTGTTCTTGTTTGAATCAGGTAGAAGCTGTCATGGCATACCCAAGTGATTCCAGGGAGACTTCACCCCAGAGAAAAATGGGTAGGGGAAAGATCGAGATCAAACGGATCGAAAACACCACAAATCGCCAAGTCACTTTCTGTAAGAGAAGGAATGGTTTGCTCAAGAAAGCCTATGAACTATCAGTCCTTTGTGATGCTGAAGTTGCTCTCATAGTCTTCTCTAGCCGCGGCCGCCTCTATGAGTATGCAAATAATAGGTATACACACACACATACACACATGTACTCCATGAACCTTATTTCATCTTAATTTATAAAAACTTTATTCTTGTTTCCTTTTTAGTCTTTAAAAGTGATTTCTTTAAATTTGAAATTTTTTTTCAAGGAAGAAAAATGGGTAATTGATGTCAATATTTTTTAATTTGCTTCAGAACTAGATCTTTGAATGGATTTAAAGTAAAAGAACATAATTATTTTTTGTGTTGAACTTCTGATTGAGTTTCTCCCTAAACTGATTAAGATTCACTCGTCTTTCTTTCTTCTGTTGTGTTTTTTTTTACCTTGTATGAGTTTTTTTTTTCCTGATATATTTCCTTTTTATGATATAAACATTATTTTGTGTTCTTGGCTTAGTAGATACATAGATCTGGTGCAATAGATAGAAATAGAAGCATTATAAAAAGAAATAAAGTAAAATAAAAGCGTAGGAATGGTAGTGAGAAAGAAACAAGTATAGGTTTTGGAATGTATGCAGTCCTGTGAGATCAGCCTCTTCTCTTCTCCATTGTTGTTAAATTTTCTGTTTCCTTTCTCTTTACCAATTCCCATTATTCCTCTTGCTCTCTCTCTCTCTCCCTCTGTTTCTTTATTTGTTCATATACATATACATACATATATACATATATGTATATGTTAACCATAAGGCTAAAGAAAGAAGGTCTATGGCAAAAGCTGTCATCTTCTCATTAGTCCAAACACCTTCCAATCTCTTGACACTTCCTTAATAGCACGTCAGCTACACATCAAAGTACAGTGTCAAAGTTAATGAAACAAACTGGTCAATAAATTAATTCATCAAACAATAAAATTATTATATAAGTAATTAATAATACTAAGGTTAGGGTTTTCAAAACCCCAATTGGGTTTTCTTCTCAAAACATCATAAAAACGTACCTTTTCAAACCAATCAAAACCAAATCAGATGACCCTCAATCACTCCCCAATCTACACGAAAATACCCTAAATATGTGTTTCCACTTTGTACCCACGTGGTAAGAAAAAGCTTATGTAAACCCCTCTCTTCCTAGTCAAACATACCCCAAATTAGGGCTTTTACTCGAATTGCCACACAAAACTATCAATTTTGCTCCTAGGCTTTATTGGGCAATCAAAAGTTATTGGTTAAGATGAATGTGAATTGGTTAGTAATAGTGGAATTATTTTAAGAACTGAAAGGAATTAAAAAAAATTATTAATTAGGCTTGACGTTAATCAATTAGTAGTTGTAGTTACAGAGTTTTGGTTCAAGAAACAGAATCTTTGGTCACGTCACAACAGATTTTTCTGTTCTTGAGTACTGACAAAAGGAAGAGCTTTTAGCGTCAAGATTCCTTATTATACTGAACCCTAAATTTTTATCTTCAAATGGTTCAAAAAAACCCCAATTTCTACTTATTGTTGTTCTTAGATTTCTTGGGTTAAATTCAGATGGCCCATTAAGGATTGGATCAACTTAAGTCATGATGATGCCATTGCATGTTTCTGAACAATAATTTTGTGTGTGTTTCTTTGCATTTGAGCAAAATCTTGCATAGATATACATTATATTTACGCAAGTTCTTTTTGAAGAAGAGAGAGAGTGGGACAACGTACGACAACTGGTAGCCAATGGGAGAGTTCTGTCCATTCTGGCTTTTTTTCATGCAATGGGAATCGTACAACTACAGCTGCTGCCATTGGCCGGCTCTGAACTACTCAGAGTTTCAGTTTCAGACACAAACATTAAAAAATAAAATTATTAATGAAAAAAGAATTTCATGCTTCTTCTTCTAAATTTTATTCACTTAATCGAGGTGGATAATAGAGTGAGATTTTAGGTATTATCCAACGTTTATTGGGTTTCCGACACATGGAAGAGTTTTTGACCGTAGAGATAGTTTAGCCAATCATATTATAGGACATACTTCCAGCGTGGCAGAGGACAACCAATCAGTAGCTCGACGAAGTTAAGGTATCAGCAAAACAAGAAAGGTGAGCTTTATCTACTACATATACTATGAAAAGACTATTAAATTATTATTACTGTTATTATATAATTTTTAAAAATTTATTGTCATTAAGAGTGAAGGAGTATTTAATTAGTCTGGTTCAAGAAACTGGGAATTTTGTGAATATTATTGTGGTTTTTCAGGTTTAGGGTTGACTGAGAGAGTTGGTTGATTTGACAGTTAAAATGACAATTTTGTTGGCTAATCTGAGGTTAAAAGCAGCTAATATGTTTAGGTGTAATTATTAACATGCCCATGTGGGGTTATGCTAATAGGGAATATGATTTAGCTAAGAGCTACAGCAACTACTGCTTTCTTTTGGGTGTTACTTATTTACATTTCTCTTTAACCTCATTAATTATATATATACAGTGATGAGTCACTTAGTGATGAGGGTCTGTGCAGATTCTTAATTAAAAAAATAAATAATTATATACATATTAGTATTATATCAATTTGTTACTTCTTAATTTTATTTAAATATTTCTTTTAAACTTTGTCACGAATTAAAAAATATTTTTATATATTTATATTATGTTAATTTCAACCCCATAAATAAATTTAAGTATACTCCTTAAATTCATAAAAAAATAATGTTATAATACTCATTAATTAAATTCATTAATAAATATAAATAGACAGTCCATTAATTAAGAACATTTAAATTTAAATAAAAACTCATTATCTAAATTCATAAATAAATATAAATAGGTAGAATTATTGACAACCATGTGATTATTAAAAAAATAAATAAATAAAATCCAATCGACTTTTACTAACCATCAATTATCATTTTTTTTTTATCTCTATTTCATCCTCTCATAATTCATGTTTCACCACTTCATCTTTTTCAAATTTTTTTTACTCTTTTTATTCTTATTTCTTTTTTTTTTTCAATTATAGTGAAATCCCTTTTTAAATCTTAAGTAAACTATATTTTACTAAATCAACTCAAATCCTTCTCTAATCTTAATATCTCCAATAATAAGTAACCAATAATTTTATAAATTGTTTAGATTTTCATTATTAAAATTAAATTTCATATATTTTTTTTATATTGTATATTAGATTTTTGATATTGTAATTTTGATAATGATTTTTTCTTGAATATTTAAAATGAGAAGACTTAAAATTGGATAAAAAATTAGATTATTTATTTTTTATTTATCAATTTTTTGAAATTCGCATACTTATACTAAAATTGAATAACAAATTAGATTATTTATTTATTTATATATCCTATTAATTTAATTTTTTAATATACTTATTTTTTTAATTTTTATATTAAAAAATATAATGTAAATGGATACCCTTTGAATATGAGGTCCTAGCTATATATATATGATCAATGATAGTAGTTGTGAAGAGGTATTGGCAGTAAAGGTTTTTTTTTTTTTTTTTAATGGACTAAAAGAGTGATATTTTGCAGATGGGGGAGGGGTGGTGGGGGAAATAGACAATGTATTAGGAGTGAAAAGAATAAATAGTGGTATATTTAGTGTTTCTGATAAGATTTAATTTTAAAGGAGGTTCCAAATAGGATTAACACTGTACATTTTTAAGAAGGATTAATGACAAAAAAGAATTTAAACATTTTAAAAAAAATTATAATTATATTTAAATCTTTCAAAATAAATTATTTTATCCTATTTTTGAAATTTAGTTATAATTATATCCATTTGATAAAATTGAAATGAAAGTTAATCCATTATACCTTTATTTTTCCTAGTATCTCATTGTTAATGATCTGATAGTAGAACTGCATTTTTCTTTTTATCATTTTCTAATACAAATAAGATTATGCAAGTCCTTTGCCTTTCTTTTTTGCAAAGATTTATGAAATGATTTTGCAAGGGAATTTGTATATTATTTTTTTTTATAGGCCTTTAATTTTAGATTATGCTGATCTTTGAGGTTGTATCTAAGGAGAAGGAACCCTAGGTATTGTAGTTTGACCTCAATGAATAACTTTTGATTTTTCATGCTTATATAAACACACTTTGATCTACAAATTCTTACCTTATAACTACACAAGGGAAAATGTGAAATATGCATATCCCCTTCCTCATTGCTCCTAATTATTGTTTGTACATAAGCATATGGTATTAGCCTAAAATGTAGAGAAAGGCTTCACATTTTATACTCAGACTAGAGACATTTGATAACATTTCAGGGATTTTTTTTAAGCAAGAAGAAAGCTTATAATATTAAAAAAAAAAAAAAAAAAAAGTCAAGTGGAGCTAAGGACTTGTTTGGTTATCAGAATGGAATAGTTATTCTTTTCTTTTTATAAAATTTATATTTTGTAAATTTGAAAAATATTTACTATATAAAATAAATTATTATACATGTAAAATTTCAATGAAAACTTGTGATTATAAATTTACTATTTTTTAGAATGATTGTTCTACATCTACTTTTGAACCAAAATTATGGAATAGCCATTCTGTTCGATCTTATTCCATGAACCAAACAAGACTTAAGGACTCTTTTCTTTTGGTTTATTTATTTATGCACAGTAGCTTTTGTTTTTCTTTTGTCTTTGGTGATTTCCTCTAGAATACATCCAAATGGCCTATCTATTTTTGCAATTTTAGGGCATTCTTTCTATGTTCTTTTCCCTATTATTATTTTTTAATAAGCAAATAGGGCTTTCCTTCAATAGTTTCTCATGGATCCTTTTTTTTTTTTTTTTTTTTTGCTCTTTATGTGTTTATATTAACTTCATAATGTCAAAAGAGATTTACTATTGACATTTTATGAAATTCAAACTAAAATTGCAGTGTTAAATCTACGGTTGAGAGGTATAAGAAGGCATGCACTGATTCATCCAATACTGGATCCGTTTCTGAAGCTAATGCTCAGGTGCAATTTATCAGTTTCAATTATGGAAAAGAATCACTTCACATCTGATTTTATGATCAAGAGGTCTTCTTGGTGGTTGTTTTCTTATTTTAATTGATTTTCTATTCTAACAATGAAAAGTATGGCATTGGAATGTTTATATAGCATCATTGAACTTTCAAAATAATATATTTTTTTATCAAAAAATTAGACTACTAATTATTACAGTTTATAAGTTGTAAGATGATTTACATAAATCAGCTGAAAAAAGAAAAAAGATGAGATACACTAAGGATTTACTCTACAAGTTAAATTAAAATAAAAATCAAGTACACCTTCTTAAGGCCATCTTCATATGAAAAAAAAATGTTGTATACATTTTTATAATTTATATATTTCTGAAGAAAGTTGAATATATTATGATAAAAGAGATGAAAAAATAAGGGATACACCTAAATTTTTTGGTGAAAAAAAATATAATATGATTTAGAAGTTTTATAATCATAAGAAGATATAATCCAAAATCGTTTGAAGCGGAAACAAAGAAATTATATAACCGACTTCTATTAATTTAGTTAATTTGATTTGAGTTGAATTATATGCCTATGGAGAAGATAAATAAACAAATTAATCATTTTAAGGTCTTATTATATTTATAAGATTAAGGTCTAGTTTTTCACATTCCATCCCTGTCCTTATGACTTCATATATGACTTTAAATTATTAGTTAAGTATATTTGACTCGGAAAAAAATGATTTAGATTCTTTGTATTATTTTTTATATTCTAATCTAATATTCACAGTTGCAATTAAGTATAGGATACCATGCATTTTTCTTTCTTTCTTCAATTCATAGTTTTAAAATGGTACTAGTTAAATACTTGTTTTAAAAAAAATAATAATAATTTTAATTTCCCTAATTCATAATGATTATGGATAGTTTCCTAGAAATTATCAACAAATTAATGTTAAATGCCATTGATTTTGGAGTTCTACTTTTCAGTTCTATCAGCAAGAAGCTGCTAAGCTGCGTGCGCAAATTAGCAATTTGCAGAACTCCAACAGGTAATTAAACTTTTTTTTTTTAATACATCTGAATATTAATCAAAAGAGGTAACTATAAGAAGAGTAAGACTCTCCTTTTCATAATTTGAGACCTCTTGCCGGAGATCCTAATCTTTTATCAGTAGATTGCTGCCTCTGGATCTCTTGAAGTAACTATTTCTATATATGGATTTTGCATCAGGATATTCTTTGAACATTAAAACAATGATATTTTCAGGAATATGCTGGGTGAGTCTCTGGGAGCATTGACCGTCAAGGAACTTAAGAGCTTGGAGATACGACTAGAGAAAGGAATTAGTAGAATTCGATCAAAAAAGGCAGCTTTTGCACTACTGATACTATAAATCTTTGATTTTTTTTTTCTTTTCAAATATACTATAAAACTTTGATTTAAAGGGATATATTCAATCTTATAAATTTCACTTTTTCCTTGAATCTACCAGAATGAGCTGTTGTTCGCAGAGATTGAGTATATGCAGAAAAGGGTAAGCTTCTTTTACTCAAATTTCTCATAACTTCTTGATTAAATATTCTTGGAACAACCATATTTTAGAATGTTTATTGAGGATCTAAAATGATTTAATTTGTTGACCAATCACTTAATAGTGGATGTCAAATAGTTGGAGATATGTGAGATCAAGCTTTTTTTAAACATTTCCCATATCTTTAAACCTTAAACCATTGTTTTACACGCAAATGACAATATATGGTTCCCAATGAAATGAAAGAAAACCTTGAATCAGTGATCATGACCGAGTATTACTAGACAAATAATGTTCATGTTCAAATAGTAATCATGTTGGCAATTCTTTGTTTTGGGAATTTGTTTTGCCTTCTAAATGAGAAAATCATCAAGTAGCTAAAATCATAAATATTTTCAATATTTCCTTCTTTTTTATTGAATCTCACAAATTAATAGACGGTCTGCATATTATTGCTTCAAATCTTATATTATTTGTCATTGATTCTTAATTTGAACAACAAAAATGCACATTGCAGGAAATTGATTTGCACAACAATAACCAACTTCTCCGAGCCAAGGTTTGTCTCTATATCTCTCTCCCTTTCTTACCATTTGCCTACTTTTGTGGACCAATTAAGTAGCAGGACTAATTAAAAGGGATTTTGCAGATTGCTGAGAATGAAAGGAAGCAACAGAATATGAATTTGATGCCAGGAGGAAGTAATTATGAGATAATGCAATCTCAGCCATTTGACAATCGAAACTATTTTCAAGTCAATGCATTACAACCCACCAATCATTATCCACACCAAGATCAGATGGGCCTTCAGTTAGTGTAAGAATTAATCATCCTTGTAATAACCTATATATCTATAAATGATATCACCAATCAACATTCATTTACTTCAGCTAATCAAGTTTAGTCTGATTGCTCTTCTTCGACATATTGAGCTTCTTCTGAACCTTAAAAATAGACATTCATTTACTTCATTTTTTGTTCATTTTTAAAATGAACTTACATATAATTTCTTAATGTATTTTATGCAGTTAATATGCTTTGAGAGCAGAAACCAACTTGTCACCTTTAATTCTATTATTCTGTGGAGATAAGTACCAGGTATTTCACCTACTGAAAGCTGCAAATATATTATTCCCAAAATCTCAAGCAGATATCAAGTTTGCCTGAGAACTTGAGTGCCTTAGTACTATCCCACCATGTGTAATCAAACTTAAAGACTTATATAGTTAATATTGTAAGAGAAAAGGATTTCTTTTCTGGATGTTTAAAACTGAGATTTCTGTGTCATTAGAGCTCCATTAACTTATATTTTCTTATCTCTTGTGTGATATAATCTTCATCTTGTAATATGTATATTAGAGGTTGCATGTTTCGATGGAGATATGTAGTTAGTTTTAGTTCACTTGTGATATTCTAGCAGAAAATCTAGTTCAAGAAAATGACAGCCAACTACTACTGGCTTTTTCAAGTAACCTGTTATAAATTGTTGATAGCAACAGCGCCCTCGCTGTGGCACGTGAGTTTTTGTGTCTTCTTTTTTTATTCTCCCTTTTAACATGATAAAGGGTGTGGAATCCTCGTTTAAAATATATGGAATTAAAAAGTGACATATATATATATATATATATATATATATATATATATATATAATAACAGGACGATGCGGACGGAGAGAGTCTATATATATATAATAAAGAGAGATCGATGAAAAAATAAAGGTAAAGAGAGAATAAATCGAGCTTTTTTCTTAAAAATAAAAAAAAAAAAAAATTATCATTTTATAACAAAATCAATTATTATTATCGATTTATACCAATAGCGTATCTGATACCCGCGCTGTCTGACACAGCGTATCCAATGCCTGCGTTGTCTGACTTAGCGCATGTAATGCCTGCGTTGTCTGACACAGCGCATTTAAAACCCGCACTGTCTGACGCAACACTTAGCTATATTTTAATTTTTTAATTTTTTTTAAATTAATATTTTTTTAATTTTTTATTAAATTAATTT
This sequence comes from Aleurites moluccanus, assembly GCA_948193065.1. NCBI lineage: Eukaryota > Viridiplantae > Streptophyta > Magnoliopsida > Malpighiales > Euphorbiaceae > Aleurites > Aleurites moluccanus. The sequence continues at coordinate 32,136 of CANXYC013190345.1, forward strand.
AAAAATACAGGTCTCTAATTTTTTAAAATGCTTCACATTTAATTAAAATATTCTAAATATTAACTTAAAATGTTACGCAAAACAATATTAATAAAATGAAAATAACTTTTTAATATTTCTAAGTTAATATTAAAAAGTTTAATAAGTTAATATTAAAAAGTTTAAACAACAATCAATCATAAAATAAAAAAAAAAATAATATAAAAAAAATAATAACTTACTGATTGTGCGGTTAAACGAAAAATATTTGGAAAGTTAAAAAATTAAAGAGTCTAAATCTAACAAAATATTATTATAAATAATTAATTTACAAATTGATAAAAAAAATAACACTAAGAAATTTAATATTATGTATGTAAATTATTAATTTTAACTAAACTTTCTAAAATAAATAATTTAACAATAAAAATATAATACATCAAAAATATTTATTTTTAAAATTTAATTATTTAATTAAATAAATTTAATATTATCATGA
>CANXYC013190968.1:0-21787 GCA_948193065.1 Aleurites moluccanus
AATGGTGCAATCTTGGAAGCCTTAGAAGGTGAAACTAAACTTCATATAATTGATATTAGCAATACACTTTGCACCCAATGGCCTACTTTGTTAGAAGCTTTAGCCACAAGAAATGATGAGACTCCTCATCTAAAGCTCACAATTGTCGTAATTGGGAGCATAGTAAGATCAGTCATGAAGGAAATTGGTCAAAGAATGGAGAAATTTGCTAGGTTAATGGGAGTTCCCTTTGAAATTAACGTAATAAGTGGGTTAAACAATTTATTAGACCTCACTAAACAAGCATTGGATGTTCAACAAGATGAAGCTATTGCAATCAATTGTATTGGGGCATTGAGATTAGTCGAAGTAGAGGAGAGAGATAGCGTGATTCGAATGTTTGAATCGCTTAGACCTCGAGTTGTGACTATTGTTGAAGAAGAAGCAGATTTTACCAGTTCAAGATTTGACTTTGTTAAGTGTTTTGAAGAGTGTCTTAGGTATTATACATTATACTTTGAGATGCTAGAAGAGAGCTTTGCCCCAACCAGTAATGAAAGATTGATGTTAGAGAGGGAGTGTTCAAGAAGCATAGTTAGAGTTTTAGCTTGTGATCATCATCATGATCATGATCAAGAAAATAATAGTGGTGTTGGAGAGTGTGAGAGAAGAGAAAGAGGAAACCAATGGTGTGAGAGACTGCGGGAAACCTTTTCGCCTGTCGGATTCAGTGATGATGTTATTGATGATGTTAAAGCATTGCTTAAGAGATATAGAGGGGGGTGGTCACTTGTGCAACCTTCTCAAGGAGATGAATCAACAGGAATTTACTTGACATGGAAAGAGGAACCAGTAGTTTGGGCTTCAGCATGGAAACCCTAATTCAATTTAAGAAAAAAAAAAAAGATACTTATGATGATGATGATGACGATCGAGAGAGCTACGGATTGAAGAGTCATTGCCAAGAACAAAGAATTTGATCATGATCATCATGGGAGTTCACTACTACGTTTTTTTTTTCTTTTCATTTCCAAATCTTCTCATCATAATTATTCATACATATTTTGTATTTTATCTTATGTCCAAGTACTTTTCTTTTCTTTTCCTTCTGCTTTATGCTTGGGAGTTTGTGTTGCTTTTAACTGCTTTTAGATCATTGTATTTGTTTGAAGGTGTTTGCACTTAGTGCCTCTTTTTTCAGTTCCATACCATCATCCCATTTCTCCTTTTGGATTGTTTGCTCAATATCTTTCTTTTCAACTCTTTGCACTTGGGGAATTTGTAACAAATTTAAGTGTTACATTTATATTATTTATGCTTCTACATAAACTTTACTCTCTCTCTCTCTATATATATATACGTGACTTATTTTCCTGTATTTTCCATTCATTCCCTTAAGAATATTATAACTTGTAATTAATTAATATATAGCTTACATTAATTAGGCAATGTATTTTTATGATATGTAGGAGGAGAAGGTTGGTGCATTATTATTATATAATTAGGTATTCTTTGTCTTTAATATTTCATATATATGCCTTCTTTCAGTTGCCCTTTAATATTTCATATATATGCCTTCTTCCAGTTGCCATGGCACATATAGAAGAAAACAGAATTAGTTCTGTCTTCAAATTCTTGTTAGAATATTTGCCTTACCAACCAAAGCTGTTGGCATATCTGGCTCCAGTATAGCAGTAATCCTCTCAATAGAAGAAAAAGAAAATAGGAAAAAAATATAAATATATAAATATTTAACTCACCAAACTAATTTGTTAAATTTATTTATGGTTATGGGGCCCTTTGCAAGATCACTTATGTGATTTAATTTGTATAGATTACCCATAGAAAGAATATATATGACTCGTTATTTTTAGTTTGGATATGCATATGGAATCTAATCCTAAACTAATAATCAACTATTTTTTTTTTTAATCTGTCTGGTATTCGATAGTCAATGATTTTTATTAATTTGGGTTTGAGTTGGGTGAAATTTATAAGAGGAGACAAAATTCTCTCAACATTTATTTTTTCCATTTACAATACTCGAATTCGAAACTTAAATTAAGAAAAATAATTTTTTTACCACTCAAACCAAACAGCATATAATATTATTTTTCATGCAAACTTTGCATTGGCCAATTAGGAAATAGGAGATGGCATCTTAAATGATGCTAACTACTATATAATCCCAATACCATAATTAAATAATCTAATGACACTAAATTAAATTAATTAGTAGCGTGATAGTAATAAAAATGTCTATTTTATTAATGAGATATGGTTTAAGTGGTAAGACATACTTATATTTTATGGTGAGATGTCAAAATCGATCTGTGGTCAATACATATATTGGGAGGGATAATCACGAATCTCGAAATAAAATTTAGTCTTATCAATCATAATACGAGAATGAGAATAAAAAATTAAGAGTTTAACTTAATGTTTTTTTAATTCTCCTTTAAGAAGTTGGTATGTATGAAAAACCTAATTACCAAATGATATTAATAATTTTCTTGATTAATTTAAACAATCCTATTCCGTACACTACTATAGATGGTAAATGGTATTATAGATATATAATTGATAATAAAGGAAACAGGAAGATAAATAACTACAATTTCTAAGAGATTTTTGGAAAATAATAATATGGATAAGGTGTGAAAACATTCTCTTCAGTACCTAATAAACTAAAGTTCTTGGATCATTTCCATCCATTGGGACATGACTATGTTAGAATTATTTTAAGATCATGTTCATGTTGCAATGACACCACTCTATCAAGTGACAAGAACCTTACAATTGCCCCCTCCTCTTCAATTATGAATTTATATCTTCTCCACTGTCAAAATCATTACATAATACATGGTATTAGTTTATTTTTAATTGTAGCAAGTATTGGAAAATGGAGCAATAAGGAAAGATTTGTGATGAAATATATAAAACTAATAAATAAAATAAAATAAAATTGACATAAAGAGAAGAAAGAAAAAGAGGGACCAGGAAGAGACCTTGGTGGCAAACAGATGAGTACCAACTAGATCCCATGTTTGCCTCTCTTTCTAGTGATTTGAATAGCATATTTGCCTTTAATTACCATAAAAATGTACTGACTTTTGGCCAACATTATATAGTGGAAAACAACTTTTCTAGATTTAGATAAGACCTTGTACTATTCCTCACCTGCACTTACTTGAGGTTTATATATGAAATAATGAAAAACTTTAATTTTTCATCATCACATGCTCACATACACACATTCACTAGTGTCATATAGGCATGGACACATTTCTAATAATGATTTTTATTTTCTTCTTAATTTTCAATTCAATAATTTATAATTTATTTCCCTCAAAAGATAGTGAAAATTTGATTAAATCCAGTACCATTTTTAATTTTCTTCTTCTTTTTTATTTATTTATTCAGTTCATACATTATGGGATTGATTCTGCCAAGTCTAAAGTTAGCAAGCCATATATGCATTTCATTATTTTATGTTTTAATTTGTCCTTTGTTATAAACTTGTAGTGAGCATTTAGCACAAGAATTATAAGTGGAGAATAGAGTTAAATTTTGATTCAATATGTATGCAATTTACTTAAAATTTTTATGTAGGATGTATTAATATCATTTTCAAAATTATAAAGTGTTCAAATTTATCAAAAAAAAAAATTGTATGAAATTTAAAATGAGAATCTGAAATATTTAAATCTGTTAAGAATCAATTCACAGGTTAATCTGTATAATTTATTGACTTGGTCTTAATGTAGCTTGCTTATATCAACTTGAACTGTGAAATGTTCAACTTAAAATAAATTATTAAAATAATTTTAAAAATTAATAAAATCCAACCTAATTAAAAGCTCACTTACTAATTGAATATGTTTTTTTAACTCACTTGCTAATAAATTAAGAAAAAAATTATAGGAAACAATTCTACCCATCCTTTTTTTTTTTTTTTTTTTTTTAAGAATTATATATATATATATATATAATTAAAAGAGTTAGAAACCCTAGATTTTAGTGTACACTAGAGCTAGCTAGAAGCACTTCTATTTTCATGGATATAATTTAATATGTGAACTCTCTTGAATACATATGGTCTAAGGATAAAAGTTCAAAACCACCATTTTTTTATATGGTATCTTTTCTGTTTAGATTGCAGCCTGCAATCAACCACTGAAATAGAAGGAGAAGGCAGTCACCTAATAATCCACTTGGAATTAATTTAATATGATGGAATGACTTCTTATGATGAGAGATGGCTTTCAAAGTTGCTCTTTCTCAATCAATTAAATATATATTTGATTATCAATCTCAATAATTTATATATAATATAGGGCCCAAATGAATTGAAAGCTAATTCAATATTAAAGTAGCATGATATGCCTTTTTTTTATTATAATTGTTTGTTTGAAATAGATGAATTGTAAATATGAAATTAATTTATGAATAAATTATTATATTTAGAAAAATACAACATAAAATATAAAATTTAATTGAATTCTATATTTTTATGTTTGCAATAAATTTATAACCGAGTTATTTTTATTTTTATTTCCTAAAATACACTCAAAATAATAAATATAATTAGAAAAATAAAACAACTTTAAAAAAATCATAATATCTTATATTTATAATTAATATTTAATTTATAAAATAAAAAATTAGTTGAAAGATAAACAATTAAAAAAATTAAGGTATGCAAGAGAAGAGATTAGAGACAAGTAAGTGGAGATTATATCATTGGTTTTTTTTTTTTTTTTTCCATAAACCCTATACACATAAAATGTTTAGTGCACTATGCACATAAAATCACATTAAAATAATGATATATAAATGAGAAAAGAAAAAAAGAAATATTTTAAGTCATTAATTATAAAACTAAAAAATATTATATTTACTTTTAGCATAAAAGTAGAAAGAGAAATTGGTATTTAATCATTAATAAAAAGACAGAAAATAATATTATATTTACTTTTTACCTGTTTTATTATAATAGATTACAAGTTTCTTTTTAAAAATTACATAAATAAGAAGAAAGTGTTTAAAACGAGTACTGCTAGCATTCCTTTTAATAATATAAAGAAAATTAGACTAATTTCCAAATCCTTTAAAGACCTAATTACTTGAATTTATTCAATAGTTGATTGAATTCTTCATGATATTAGTTCCACGAAGGTCCAAATATTATTAGATTACCATTCAAGAGATGAACAATTCATACATTTTTCTTATTATGAGTTCTTATCTTATGTTCTCTTTATTAATTCTATTTATGGTACTTTTTTATATTTTTCTTAAAAACTATTTAATATAAGTGAAAAAATAAAAATGGAGTATATTTAAAAATTTTGAGGTATATTAAATCACTCCCTTTAAAAATATAAAGAATATAACAAAAATTTATAAATAATTTAATTAGTGAAATTATAGTTAGTGCAAACCCATTAATTTTATGATTTTCTCCTAAAAATAATTATGAAATAAAGATTAAATAGTTCATTGCATAAGAGTTTTTCAGCAAAAGTAACTTGCCTAATTTGGAAAGGTAAGCCTTGTTTAGTTATAGAAATCATTTTTTATTTTTCTTTTCCATTTTCTAATTTTCCCTTTTCTAAATGGAAAATTAAAAAGTGAAAACATGTTCATTTGCCATATTTTCAATTTTTCATCTCTTAATTTTCTTTATAAAATTTTTTATTAAATAGAAAATATTATATTCAAAATAATAAATATTTTAATATGATCATATAAATAGTTTCATAATTTAACCTAAATAAATTTCAAAATAAAATAAAATAAAATTATATCTTTGAATTAAAAATAAAATATAATAGATAGCATATACTTATATTTGATGTAGCTTAATATTAAAAAAAAAACATCAAACTCTATTTTTCAATTTTCTTAAAATTATTTATCAGAAAACAACTATTATTCTCCATAACTAAACAAACCCTAACTTAAGAAGATTTTTAGAATTTTCTTGATATTTATATGACATACTGAAGATCTTATCATGATAAAGGTATGGTCAAATCATAATTACATATAAAATATTTCTAGCATGCAATCTAGCTTTAATATATCCTTGATACTAAATTTATTGAATTACTTTTATTATTAGATTCAAGGTTATTCCTTATCCTATGTACCCTATAAATATTAGCAAAAATTGAGATTTAAAAATCACAAATATATTGTCTCTTGTTTAATTTTGTTGTAACTTTTTCCCAAACACTACAATAAAAACTGTATGTAACAGTATTAGTTTAAGCTCATAATTAACAGATATTGCAGAATTATTAATAGCATTACCAATTGTTAACACATCTTGATAGTATTACTAGTTTAATAGTAATATAAAAAACTTTTCTCATTTGATATTTGTATAAAAAACAATCATAAAAAGTATCTTTGGCTTCATTAGTGAATTTTGCTAATACAAGTTATTCCACAGATAATCAATTTATTCCATATTTGTTTAAATAAGCAAGCAACAAGATTCTCCTAAATTTTTCTATATAACCAACTGAATTCATCATCTTCTTGAATAATAACTTTGTTAAAGAAGAACATTTATAATTTAAGTTACAAAATCGAATAACCTGCAGAGTTGTCATCGCCATTGCCATTGATCATAGCAGTGAAAGCTGATTCAGAATCCAAAAAAATAGTTCGTGAATTAGCTACATTTCTCAAATGTCCTCTCATTGATGAAATGATATTACTCGAGCCCTTGAAATCACAACAAAATCTCCACCTCCTGCTGAAATCACACATAACTTACCTTTCGAAATTATATGTCAAATCGCTTCGACCCAACTCAATTTGAATATCAAAGTTGTCATCAATGTTGCACTATCTCATGCTACTCAACTTGATGCAATTAACAAGTTCTAGCAAAACCCGTCTAATCATCATCGATCATGAAACCGAGGATTATAGAAAAATTCCCAAGCTTCAAATAGATAAAAAGTCATTTGATATGAAGAAAGTCATCTTCGACATGTCCAGTTTGCTTTCTGGTAAGGAAAATATTGAGGTAACTAATCTAGAAAAGGATAACAAATTAAAAATGAAACAAATAGTAAATGACCATTTGCATGAACTAAAGTTATGTGATAATCCAAGAAAGGATAAACTCATATGCTAAATTTGCTCAAAAATAATCATTGGCCCATCTTATCAATGTGTTGAGTGCGATTGAATTCACCCATCATAAATTTTGTGGAGAGTTTGCTATAAATGTAGAAAATTGCCCTCCTTTTCTAACAGCAATGGAACCTTGTCCTTATGACTTCCCACATGTGCATAAAGCAATAATTGCGTTGATTTTTGGGATGTTTGTTTTGATTTTCTTTTCCAAACCCACCTCAAAAATGGATTCCTACCAACAATTTTAGATTCCGGAGTCCACCCACATCTTCTCAATTTCATTATCATTCTATTCAGGTGTAATTATCAATATCAATGTTGCATTTGTAATGAACTTGGGAGCTCAATTAGTTACAAATGTTTTTATTGCAACTATGATATTCACATTAATTGCATTTTAAATAGCATCATTAAGTGTAGTAGTGGTCATAATAGTAGTTTCATCCTTACCTCCAATACTTCTCATACTTATGCTGATAAGCCAGTAGATAAGTATGAGTGCTTGTATTTATATTTGGAATAAATATGCAAGAGGGAGACTTGAACAAAGCAAAGATTTGTTTCTTTCTTTCTTTATTTTTTTTTTAAGTATTAAAGAATATATTTCACCTTGTATTTATCACTAAATGTATATATACTAAATGTTAGACTATATATAATTATAATATTTGAGTTGCTTTATTTATTTTTAATGAATTATAATTTATAATATCATTTTATTATAACAGTTGTATAAAAATATTAAAATAAGAATAATTTTTTTTTTCTTTTTAGTATTGAAAAATGAGATCTTAATATTGATAAGCTTAAAATAGTCTCATTTTATCATTAGATTAAAATATTAATAAAAAAAATAAGTAAAAACGAATGGGATGAAATGCAATTGAATACATTTCATACTCCATTGCCTTTTTTTGTTTTTTTCATAAACCCTGTACACATAATTAATCTCTCTTATGTTGTATGACAATTAACAAAGTTGATTTGTTGAGGATTGAACTTTGACATCCTTAATATTAATTTATTATTTAACCAAAAACAAAAAGAAGAAGGGAGATGAACAAGAGTGGATATATATATATATATATAGACGCACACAAACAGAGGGAGATAATTATCAATAAAAATCTACCCAACTAAAATAAACTTATGGCTATATGTTAAAATAGCTTGTAATTGTTAGAGATTCCCTCATACGAAGACTTTCGACTTGAAACCATGAATAGGAAACCTTTTAAAAGTACTAAATAAAAAACAAAAAAATATGATTCAAACTCTAGACCATATCAAAGAACCATTCAAATCAAAAACTTTATAAGTAGGATCTATATCTAGTTTATTTTTTTCTTTTTTTTAAGAGTGAGAAAAATAATTAATCATGAATTTATTATTTGAGAAAATATGTATTTATTATTAGACTATATTTTACTGTGCAAATCTGTATCTAATTTATATTTTAAACAACTAAAATTTATATTTTAATTTCAAATCGCTACAAATGTATACTTATCTTACAATATTACAATATCCGTCCCACTAATCAATGTAATTTCCCATCTTTCTCTTTACTATCCAATAACCATATTGATGGGTGTAACACCCATCTCTCTACCATTAGACATAGGTTTGAACGAAAACCTAACAAAAATTTCTTTAAAATTTTTATTGTATTGCCAATGTCTCATAGGATTTCTAATAATATGACTAGACAGGGATTTAAAATTTACAAGACTCAAAAGTAATTTGTTAGCTCGATCTCCACGGGACTTCAAAAAGCAGAAATAATGCATCCAATTTATATCACTATAATTTTCAAAGTTCAGAGACCTTGAAATTGAAAAATATAACATTACTATTGATAGATTACATATAATCTAAATATACAGTAGTATACTTATCTCTTATAGCGTAGACTCGTGTGAACTTGTGTCACTAGTCAATAAAACGGTCACAAATGAAGAGTTCCTGAATCACAGTCTAAATGCCACCAACATCATAGTTTCTTCACCACCGTGAATAAGATTTTGAGAGAGTTTTTTGTTTATGTACAGAGAGAGACTTTTTCTCTTATGTCCACTAATTTTTGGTTGAAGAAAAATTATGTATTCAAAAAAATCCCTTAGGATTAGATTTTAGGATATTTATATAATATTATTCCTTTTGAATAATATTATCTATATCCTATTTAATTTTTCTTTATTTGATAATAGTATCTTTTATATTATCTTAATTAATTAACTTATTTTAATTAATTTATTATTTAATGGATATGTGTTTATCCACCCGTCATGGGCGTACCCAACCCAACCCATTAAATCTAACATCTCTCACTGGCGCATGACGAGACACATCCCATCTGTGATAAGCCTTTTAGACATTTCATATCAGACAAATAGACTGTGTGACCGGCATACTACGAGAGCTCTATGTTATATACTAATCAAAAAATATATAGCGTCTCGACAAGAATATTTTGAGTAGATAAAACATGCACTACCTCAAATTGCTTATCATATTTCTTTGTTTCTCTTTTAATATCTAAACAAAAAATTTGTATTCATAATTATAATCACTTATGAATATAATTGATATACCTGTGAACACAAAACTAAATCTGACCTCAAAGCAATATTTCATTCAATAAAGTTTCCTCAATCATAATTTAGCTTGCTTTTCCAGAAATGTTCCATAAGATTGAATCACTCATGATCTTCTGGTAACATCCTAAGATAGAAAACACTAAAATATATCTTAGGAATTAACCAAAAGTCATAAGGGTAGTACATTTCTTAAGAGTCTCACATTTTCAAAAGTTGAGATCTTAAATTTTGTTCTCCCATTGGTCACTATAATTCACACATGTGGTATGATACACATATCATAATATTTTCTCCTTTCTCATGGAGCACATGTCTATCAAAAAATTTATTTCTTGATTTTGGAAACACTAAGCAGATGGCAGTTTAGATACACTCAATGTCTAATCTTGAGTTCACTAATCCACTTATTTAATCTTAGAACTCGCATGTGGTGATTTAGACAGATAAAAGACAAAATTATACATAATTTGTCTCTTAATTCATTTCGAGGAAATAATTCATTTTGGAGCACTAGTTATTTTCAGGGAAATAACTCTACAAATCAAGTCTTTGTTCCCTAAGTTGATGGCACTCACACCAATTCTAGTATTGAAATGAATGCAGGTTCTATGGCTAGTTCAATGACTGGTATCAATCTTTATACAGAGCAAGTTCAAAAGTTGATGTCCATTCTGAATGAACAAAATGATGCTGCAATTGTCCCCACTCCAATGAGCACATCATAATCGACTCCCACACCATATTTAACCAACTTCACAGGTAATCAAGCATCAGTTTTTTTTGCTATCAATACAAACAAGTTTCATCAACTTTTGTGATCCAAATTCATTGAATCACCTTGGATTGTTGATACTGGGGCCACTGACCATATTGTTTGTTCTATTAATCTTATTGATAAGTACATCCAAGTTCATAATCTGTTTGTCCAATTACCAAATGGTTTAAGGGTTATAGTAACACATATAGGATCAATCATTCTTAGTCTTGATCTAGTTCTCCATAATGTCTTGTTAGTCCCTACCTTCACTTTTAACTTGTTATATGTCAACAAGTTACTTCTTAATGATCAATGCTGTCTCATTTTTGCTTCACATCGTTGTTTAATTGAGGCCTTCTCATCATGGAGGACGATTGGATTGCCTAGTTTGAAAGATGGTTTATACTATGTGCAGCGCAGTACTGAACCTCACAAACAGAATACCCAAGCTATAATCTGTCAAACCAAAACAACTTGTACAGTTTCAATAAATGTATGGCATCATTGACTAGGTCATATGCCTTTCAATAAAATACCTTCCTTTATTTATGAAATAGAAAATAAATGTCATTCTCTTTGTACTATTTGCCCTAGAGCTAAACATAAAAGACTTTCATTTCCTGTTCATATCAATAATAGTACTGCTCCATTTAAACTAATACATCTTGAAGTTTGGGGGCCCTTTTCTCAACTAGATATTAGTGGTAATCATTATTTTTTAACCATAGTAGATGATTATACTAAATGCTTATGGATTTTCCTTATGAAACATAAGAATGAAGTTTTGCATGTCATCCCTCACTTTTATCAGTCTATTCTTAATCAGTTTCATATAAGCATCAAAACAATTAGAACAAACAAAGGTTTAGAGTTTTCCCTACCCACCTTTTATAGTTCCAAAGGAATCTTATACCAAACCACTTGTTCTTACACCCCTCAGCAAAATGGGGTTATTGAGGGGAAACACTAGCATATTCTAAACATCGCAAGAGCTCTTCTATTTAATTCTTACCTTCCGATTACATTTTGGGGTGATGTAGTACTCACAACAGATTTTCTCATAAACAGAACACCAACCTCAATCCTACAAAACAAATCACTTTTTGAAATGCTATATTCCAAACCACCAAACTATAATTTCCTAAAATCCTTTGGATGCTTTGTATTTGTTGCAAATGTTAAACCTCATATGAAAAAATTTGATTCTAGATCAAGAAAGTGCATATTTTTAGGTTATTCTTTGACTGTCAAAGGGTATAAACTATATAATCTTAATTCACATACTACTTTCATGTCTAGAGATATAGAATTTCATGAATTTGTTTTCCCATATTCACAATTCTTCAGCACATGAATCATTTACTCATAATCCAGTATCAATAAATCCATTTCATTTACCTGAACCTTTAGCTCAACCTTATATTCCCATCACTAGTCACCCTATATAGCCTAATACAACAAATACATATCACATTTCTGAAAATGTAAATCCTAGTCCAGTATTTCATCCAAGTAACACTGATATTTCCTTCCTTGTTGTTGAGTCACCTTTATCCATATCATCAAATCCTTCTTGTACATAACATAGCCAACCAGAAACATCCAACATACTAGACACCAGTCATACAAATGACATTTATCTAGAAAAAATGCAAGAGTCACAAAACCACCAAGTTATTTCCAAGATTACCATGTACAGCTTAAACAAAATCATAAACAGTCCAATCCATCCACCTTTACTATTACCGATCATCCAATACAAAATCATATATCCTACACTAAACTTTCTCCAAATTACAGAAATTTTATACTTTCCATTTCATCTAACATTGAACCCATATCCTATACCCAAACAAGTCATTTTGCTAATTGGAATGAGGCTATGCAAATTGAACTTGCTGCATTGGAATCCAATAGTACTTGGTTCATTGTTCCATTTCCAGCAGGCAAGAAGTCCATAGGTTGCAAGTGGGTATATAAAACTAAGTACAATTCAGATGGTATAGTTGAAAGATTCAAGGCAAGACTAGTTGCCGAAGGGTACAATCAATAGGCTGGCTTTGATTTTAAAGAGATTATCAGTCCCATGGTTAAATATACCACATTGAGAGTTTTTCTTACTCTAACAACAATATATGGCTGGCATGTGGCACAATTAGACATCAACAACGCTTTCTTGAATGGTGATGTTGTCTTGATATTTTATCTAATATTTTTATGCAATTTTATTTAAATTATGCCTAGATTTATTTAATTGGGACCAAAATTAGTTATTTAATGATTTAATTTTAAATTATTTACTTTTAAATTAGTTAGTTTAATTTTAGTTGTATTCTTGGATAAATAGATTCAAATTTATCTAAAAGTTTTGAAATTTAATTTAACTTGCTAAATTCTATCTATCAAATATAGTTTCTATCTAAAACTCTCTGATTTTGTATTCAGGTCAAATGGGTATGCGAAAAAGTAGCTTTATGAGCTGAAAATTTGGAGAAGATATATTTTAACCCGGTATATATTTCACCCAGTCAAAATATGATTTATCCGATCTAATTGTGATTTACCCATTCAAAACATGGTTTAACTGGTCAAAGAATTTTAACGGTGTAAATTTTACACATAAGTTTTGACCGGGTCCAAATTTACCAAGTCAAAATTGAGACCACCAGGTTAAACTGAAATTTTTTAGTTCATACAAAGGAATATAAGTAGACGTCTAAAGGGGCCAGAAAGGGGAGGAGACATTTTCAAGGAGATTAATTTGAGAATCCTCATTATATATTTTTCTCTGATTTTATTCTAAGGGGAGCAAAATTCAGTGTGAGAATTTAGCAAGTTTAATTTCTGCTTCAAAATTTATTGTAAGTTTATTTCATATATTTTTTTTTAACGTAAATTCGAAAGGAAGAGTTCAAATTTATGTGTTTAGTACTCTTCCACATTTTATTTAAATATGTTCTTATGAATTTCAAGATTTATTTCTTAATTTTCTTTTTGTTTTCAATTATGAGTAACTAAAACACCTCATAGGGTCTAGATGGATTCATTGAGTTAATTTGTAATTTTTGACATTCGAATTGATTAGTGAAGATTAATTAGGATTAATCTGTTAATTAGGAATTTAAGAATAGTGAGATTAACAGGCCATTAATTTCATTAATTTATGATTTTATGTGAAGTAGCGAGAGTGGAAGTATAAAATTGGTTCACGAAATTAATAGACCTAGGGAATATATTGTTTAGAGATAAAGATACTTCTTTGTGATCCTTTGTAAGAATTATCCAAAAAACTTAATGCATTTGTGTTAACGTCAGAAGATCATGAGAGTAGACTTTGGTTTAGCGTAAATATTTATAATTTGCCTTGAGAAAGGGTTTAACATAATTTTGGGAAACTTGATCATTAATCCTAAGTAATTGGATCTAATTAAGAAAGAACGCTAGAAATCATAAATTGATTGATCAATCTAGACCCTAGTTTTTATCAATCTATTTTTATAAATTCTTACTTAATTTAGCTTTAACTAAATTAGTTTCAAAAACCTCCCAACCTATTATTTTTCAAATAAAAGAATAGAATTAAGGTGATTCGTTGATAATTCTTTTCCTCGTGGGAACGATATTTTTTAATCACTATTACTTATAAACGCGACCTTACTTATCAGGTGATCTAGAAGAAGATGTCTATATGGATATTCCTCCAGGTTATAAAATAAGGAGGACTTTAGTACCAATACCTATGCTGGCAATTCAGGAAAACTGGTTTGCAAATTACAGAGGTCTTTATATGGGCTTAAACAAATCTCAAGGCAGTGGAATCTCAAGTTCACAAACTCACTACTTCAACTTGGCTTCCAATAGTCCAGGTCAGATTATTCTTTATTTACCAAATCCACAGGGACAGATTTTGTTGCACTTTTAGTTTATGTGAATAATATTGCCATTGCTAGCAACAATAGCATCCCAAGCAATTCTTTTATCTTTTATCCAAGATGAACATACAAAATTTGTATGGAGGAGAGTGTAAAGAAGCATGATAAAGCTTTGTTATAAAGCTTGGTTGTATTTATTGATTTACTGTTTGTTATAGATTTACCTTTCTGATTTGTAATTAGTTAGTTCGCTAGATCTTGTTAGTTTGTTAAGGTTAGTTTGTTGTAATGTTAGTCACGTGTGTTAGCTGAGCTGGACAATTATAACTCTTGTATATAAACAAGTGTATGGCCTGATAATAAAGTAGATTGATCACTTTCACATTTTACCAATACTCTATTGTTTTATTTTATTTTGGGAAAGGATATCTCATTAGTTATCCAAAAATTTAATAAGAAGATCTTTTCGATTTTCTTGACATTTAATGGACGTACTGAAAATATCAGCATGATAAAAGGTAGGGTTGAGAAGGCTGCTGTGTATTTTTATACAGTAATTTTTGATGTGGCCCATTTTAATTAAAAAATTATATTTTGATAGTGTTTGATGTAATGAATCTATTAATATATTTTTTATGCTAAACAAAAATTATTTGAACAGCTAAAAATATATTATAAATGCGTTAAATCTAAACCGTTAAATATAATACATAAAATTTATAATGCATTTTTAGCTGTTCAAATGATTTTTGTTTAACATAAAAAATATATTAATAGATTCATTATATCAAACACTATTAAAATATAGTTTATAAAAAATTTTATAAAATTTTTTAAGTAATTAAAATGGACCACATCAAGGACTATTGTGTAAAAATACACAGTAGCCTCTCTCTACCCTAAAAGATAAGATAAAATCATAATAACATATAAAGCAAGAAAACTAGCCTAATATATCCTTGATACTAAATTTATTGAATTACTTTTATTATTAGAGTCAAGGCTATTTCATATCCTCTGTACCCTATAAATATTAGCTGAATTGAGATTTAGAAATCACATATATATATATATATATAAATATAGTTAAAAGGAGCTATAATAGAAATCTTCAAGAAATTAGTTAAACAAAATGGAAAGTGCTTATTTTAAGATGGTATTAGTAGTTCTATTCATGGCACCGTATTGTAAGTCTCTCTCTCTCTCTCCCTCTCCTACATTATATATATATATATATATATATATATATATATATAAAGTTGAAATTTGTATTTCGAAGTGCTAAATAATACTCTGATAAAACATTTTTGAGCAAAATTTATTAGTTTTATAAAACTATAATTTAAACTGATGGTTGATCAAATAATATTTACAGGTATGTCTCTTTCAAAGACATCAAGATTTGTAAATCAAGCAAATAAGTGTCTCGGAGATGCTCACTGTGGATCTATTAATTGTCCAGAAGGTCTGGGTAGTTATTGCTTTGATGGTCATTGCACTTGCACCGCAAAATCGGAATTAGAAGGTTTGTCACTAAGATAAAAATTGCATTCCTTTTTATTTGTCTCCCTAATTGCAAATTTATGTTGGGTATATGCCAGTAAGCTTTCTTTTTCTTTTTCCTTCGTAACTTTGATTTCGGCTGAGACTCGAACTCGAGACTCTCAGTCATGACTCTAATACTATTAAACTAAAAATTGATCGGTATGCCACTAAGCTTTTTAAGCCTGAAAATGTTAACAATCATACATTATATTTTGCTATCTTCATTTTTGTCATAACAAATTAAGTAGTATTTTCTATATCTTTTAGTGCTATCAAAGTTTAAAAATGGTTTTGTATGCAGATTTTATTCCGGTTGAAGATAGAGGGCCTGTGATTGTTCCCAATTGCAATAGCACTTCTGATTGCACAGGCGACAAATGCTCATTCTGTGAAACATGTGTTTGCCAAGGTGGTTGGTGCAGATGCGTATTTCCGCCGCCGTTATTGCAAGCATAATCACCAATTATGTGAAAATTATCGATGATTAATCTTATAATGTAATCAATAATGCTACTGTCCCATACGGAGACACTATTAAATAAAATTATGAATCATCGCATTATTAATAAAATTAACTTTTGAAGAATTAAAATATAATGTCCTTTTTTAAATAGTCTGAACTAAAATTGGTGACGATACATGGCTATGCATATAAAAGCAATTACCAAAAGATATTTGAGCTTGATAATATTAGGAAATCCAATTACGCTGATGAGGTTGTATGAAGAAAACAATTCTAAATTTAAAAAACTTAAAGTATACAACAAAAATATATAAATGGTTTAATTAGTTTTAAATCTATTACAATGCAATTGTTGGAGTTGGAATCCATTTTACATAAAACCAATTCATTTATATCAATCCAACATACCCATATGTTGTATTTATATTTGGAACAATATGCAAGAGGAAGACTTGAACGAAGCTAAGTTTTGTTGGTTTATTTATTTTTATTTTTTCTAAAAGCATAAAGGAAGATATTTTAACTTGGATTTATTACTAGATGCATGCATACTTAATGCTAGATTATATACAGTTATATGCTTTTTTTCTATTTTAGGTAATAACTTTTATGCTCAAGTTGCATTAATTATTTTTTATGAATTATATTTATATTATCATTTTATTATTAAGAGTTGTATAAAAATACTAAAATAAGAATAAGTTTTTTTCAAGATTTTGAAAATTGAATCGGATCTATCGGTTCAACTGAAAAAATTGAAAATCCGTTAACTGGTAAGGCCAATTCATCCCAATTACCTGTTCTCCTAGAATCGGACCAAAATCTAATAACCTGGCCAGATATCCGGTGATCCGGATGACTCGAATCAGATTTTTCTAGCAAAACGGGTCAAGAAATCCTTTTTTGCTCAAAATTACTCCTTTTCAGTCTCTACTATACCGAAATTGGGTCAACAGATAATGGATATGAATAAAAATAACCCTGCTTGTTTCCCTGCCTTCACCAATTTCTTTATCAAAGTGTTTGCATCTACATTGCTCAATAATGTGATCTTTTGTTGTCTCAAATAAATTTTTGTTGTCTAAACATCTAGAAATTGTGAAACAAAACAAGTGAAAGATAATTGTAAAATCAAACAAGTTATAGCTTGAATATATTTATCTTTGATATACTTGAATTAACTAAAAAATTTCTATAGCTTTAAGGTGAATGTAAAAGTGATTACCTTTTACACTTGTATATTTATCTATTATATCTTTAATACATGTAAAAGCAATTACCAAACGATACTTGAATGAAAAAGCGATTTCCTTTTATACTTAGATGTTTATCTTTTTTATCTTTAATATATGTAAAAAGCAATTACCAAACATACATGAACATTAATCATGATTTAAGCAGGGAGGAAGAAAGATACACCAATTAAAACCAAGAAAACTAGCTTAATCTATGAATTTCATGTTTGTTGTTCTTGAATGAATAGTTATAATGAATTTTTATTTTCATCAAAATGCTTTCAATTTCAACTTTAAGCTTAGAAAATATTTCCTACTTTACTTAAGAACCATAATTAGCATGTAGTTAGAATAGAGTTTCAAGTGTGTACGAAACTCTAGTATGCATGGTGATAGGAATTAGTGAGAAAATTGTTTAAATTAGTTTAATTCGAGGTTAGTTAAGTTGTTTATGATAAGGATTAGTTTTGAATTCATATATCAAAATTAAAGAATATAGTCATAAATAGTATACACCTAAGTTAGAAGGTTAAATAAAATCATACAAAAATCAAAGGAAATTAAATATTTTCAAGTTGAAATATGTAACATTGTGAATTTATAAATGCAAGAATTCTATATTTTTACAGGTATATGATTCATGAAGCTCCACATGAAGGATATATAGATATTAGAAATCTTTCATATTTGGAGTAAAGTGAAGAAGCAAGTAGGACAACTTAAGTTCCTTAATCCAAAGGTGAGTAGATGATATGTTATTGTATGTGTATACCTAATATATAACATATAAACCATGAACAAGCTTGATTATTTATCTAATGAACCTTACAAGTTCCTCATGTTAATAATTTATCATAATTTATTTTTCACATTGGCAATTTGGACTATATAGCATGTTAAAACTTAATTTTTTGTCCATTCAACTTATAAATGAACCTTGCAATCATTGTGATAGAAATCTTTCACTGATTAGAGTGCCATCAGGCTTACCTGAAGAGCCAAATTTGTCAGGGTTCCTCCATTAGTCATGTGTCCTAGGACATAAGTATTTGATCAGTCTTGCATTTGTATTGTAAATTAGCAAGACAAAGTATTTAATATCATGTTGATTTCTATTACTAATGCTACATTATATTGTATTTTATCTTGCTACTTTATTCATACTATCCATGTGGATTATGAGTTTCAAATTATATACAACTAATGTCATTATAGTGAACCTTTCTAACAAATTTGAATTTCATAAATATGGTAACATGTTATCTACTCATCGAGTTTTTACTCACCTTTTTCTTTACAATTTTTAGGTGTAAGATAACTTGGTAGGATTTGTTCTTTGTCTTTTCTTCTTCCATGAGGAACTGTTAACATCCATGTAAAAAGTAAAATTACAGACTATGTACATGAAGTCATTCTAGAAGCTCCATAGTGTTCTAGGCGAATGGATTTACTTTAGGATGTATGATAGTATTTTATAGATTGAAATATGTGAAAAGATTGTAAATAATAATGACATGTTAGTTTTGATATAAACTATTTATTTTCTTCATGAAAATATTTGGAGGATTATTAAGAATTTAATTCCTTTTCCTTTACAATTTTCAGGTGTAAAATAACTTGGTAGGATTGGTTCTTTGCCTTTTTTTCTTCCATGAGGAATTGTTAACAACCATGTAAAAAGTAAAATTACAGACTATGTACATGAAGTCATTCTAGAAGCTCCATGGTGTTCTAGGCAAATGGATTTATTTTGGGATGTATGATAGTATTTTATAGATTGAAATATATGAAATGATTGTAAATAATAATGACATGTTAGTTTTGATATAAACTATTTATTTTTCTTCATGGAAATATTTGGAGGATTGTTAAGAATTTAACTGCCAATAGTGAAGCTAAGGGTGGTATAAAGGTGTTATTATGTTTTATATAGATTATGATTTTGGACTAGTTTTTGTAATAATTGTTGTCATGCTAAAAATTCATTTAATTATCAGTAGCTACCAAAGGTCCATGAGTACAAGGTAACCTTAAGACTTCGCATACCCTAAAACCGTCACAGCCCCTAGGTTAGAATGTGTCTATCAGAGCAAAAGTTTAGTCTAGTTTAGACTAAGATAAAACATGTACAGTGAAACACCATGGAGTATAGGATTTTGTTTTACGTCATTTGGATATTTCCTTTATGTGTATATAATTGTGTTATCCATTTTGCTAAATCTTTTATGTTTTCTCTTGTTATTGGATGCCACCTAGGGGTCAACCTAGGTAGCTCTCCATAAGGGACCAACTCTCCTTGGACAAAGAGCAGTATCAAATTTGCATCATTATAAGAGACAACAAAAGGAACAACCTAGAGTTAGAAGAAGAATTCAAAAGGAGGGTGAACACATACCACCACTATCTCCTCCTCCATTGGTGGATATTGGAGCTTTGAGACAAGAAATAATGGAGCTGCAAGAAGAAAATCGACTTCTTATAGAGGAGATGGCTAGAGAAAGGCTATAGGCTTCACCTCCTCTACCACCTCCACTTGTAGCTCCACCGGCACCGGTAGAGGTTAGACCTCCACCTACCCCACTTGTATTTACACCTATACGTATAGCAAGGAGAATATTTGAATGATGAAGGGATCTCTGTCTTTGATTTTAAAAGACTGAAACCACTAGAATTTAAGGGCGAGGAAGGTAAGGAGCTGCAAGAATTCTTCGATGAAATGTACAAATTAGTCCAAATATTGACTTGGTCATATGCAAAAGTAATAAAGCTAATAGGATTTCAATTAAAGAAAGATGTTTGGGACTAGTTTCAAAGGAATGTGGAAGATAGATTATATAGGGAAGATCCACCTACATGGGAAACATTCAAGCAGGAGTTGATAGATCAATTTTTGTCTGAGGGGGAAAGGATATAATTTAAGCAATTAAAGCAGAGCTTTGGGATGACAGTATCATAGTATGTAAGGGAGTTCATTAGGTTAAGCAAATTTGCTCCTCACATTATGCCTAATGAAGCAAGTCGAATCAAACTATTCATGAAAGGTTTGATTATTCTGTTATATAATTCCCTACTTGCCACTAATTTTCCTATATTAGCCAAAATAATTAATAAGGCCAAGCTAATAGAAGCAAGACTGTCATACATACCCCAACTCCAGTGGTACGACGGTCCTAGGGCAAGGGTAAGCTTAAGGCCACCATAAACCCGTAGAACTCACATATTATGAATCTCATACACAAGTGTATCAATTTCAACATTATATATTATCATACAATGATCATTTCTATACATTCAATTAAACATCAATCACATCTTTACCATTATCATTTCACAGATTTCTCTTGTTTTTTAATGATCAAAAGATGCATCTCACATCACTAAGGAGCAAAAGTACCCATAAGGTAATAATTCATACATCAAAATATTGGTATCCTCAATAACTGACAACGGATCTCTAGAATATACTCTCAAATACATATCATGTCATAGTACCAATTAATGAACATACAAAATATCTCAAGAATTATTAAAATGAAACTTCTTAGAAGAATGGATCAAGAAGCTGGATCTTCTCTATTAGCTCCTTCACGAGCTATACTATCACCTGAAAACTACAGAAGATGAGTGAGCCTTCAACTTAGTAAGATATGAACATTATAAATCAAGAATCTGAATATCGAATCATGGTCATGAATAAATATTTATACATATAAGTATAAAAGAATTATAAGCTTTACTTGAAGGAACAAGGGTGCTCATAATAATAATTTGGCAACATCAAATCATATCACAAATCGAATCATGATTCATATTTAGAATATAAAATGCTCACAAAGAGTGGCATCATCAAATCTCATCTGATAGAACTGATCTCATATCATAACATACGTATCAGTAGCCTTGCTACTTCAACGTGAACGCATGCTTGTCCAGGCATACACCTAGAGCTCATGGTCCCCTCTAGGTGGAACACTGATAAAAACCCTATCAGCTGGGCTCCCAAAGTGCATTATGGACCAATGAATTTGCACTATGGACTAATGAATTTACTCTCATTGGGAAGAGCGTTCTATCCATAGGGTCATGTGGTATCAATCTCATAAGAAGCATATTGGTCGCAAGACCATCAACATGTATCATCATTCAATCGAATTTAACAAGCAAGAAGCATATGAACT
>CANXYC013191043.1:0-14237 GCA_948193065.1 Aleurites moluccanus
TCTTTAGAGCTCCGCATTGTTATTTTCAATGTCAGGTTTTATTGTTCAGTGGTAAGTCAGGCTTACTACGGGTTCCGGAAGCTTTATGCTTTCCCGTTCCCTAGTGCCAGTCACGTGCCCAATTGGGGTTGGGTCGTGACAATTACTAAGCTATTCTACTAATAATAGCTAACCACCATAACAAATGCTGCTAGCAAGCATTTGTTTTTGACCCCATAATTTCTCATTCCCCATTAACATGCTTCAAAACAACTTATGTGGCTTACATAATTTAGTTGTTAAACATAATTAAAAGCTTAATTATTATATACGTTGCCAATCAGACAGTTTTGTATATATATAGTCATGTTAATCTTCTTTTCTTTCTAATTTAAAAAATAATTCACCTGCGTTTGTAATAAATGATCACAAAATTATTATTTTCTCAACTACATTCTATTTTTCATTTGCTTTTTATATAATTAATTTCAACATTAATATCCTCTATATTTTCATTTTAATTTAATTTTTCTATCCCTCCATATCATTATTGTTAAGAGTATAGAAAATACAGAGGACCAAAACAATTTTATGAAAAAAAAAAACTCTCTTTCGCAATCACGAGAAGCATGGATGGACCATTTTCTATAACACAAAATTTCAAATTATATTTAAGGTTGATGCAAGGACTCCCCTGCAGTTAGTTTAAAACAGAGAAATTTGCAATACTTCTCACCAAGACTCTTGTTGATGACATCCTGACTTTTTTAATTAAAAATTAGACGATACAGCTGAGAAATGTATAAAAAAAAAAAAAAAAAAACTTTGCATCTAATTGGTTGGCAGGGGATAATCAAGCGTCTTCCCTTCCTTCATAAACAATCCAAAAATATAACGCACATAAAATTATACGACACAAAAAATGAAAATAAAATAAAATATAAAATCTGGATTGCTTTAAAAATGATTCAATTGTTGTGCAGAGAGATGTGATGGATTGGCTGGTCTCGCATTTGTGCAGTTAGCTAGCTTATTTTGGTCTGAAAAAAAGGTGTTTGGCCTCGTTTTCTCATAAAAAAATTTCAAAATTTTCATACACTGATTCAATTATTATAATTTTTATTTTTACTTATCTGAGTTGTTACAATCATATACATGACACACAATTATGCACCAGAAAAAACTAATTAATAATATGTACTAAAATATATATCATCTCTGTAACTAATATAACTAAATTTTTAATAAAAATAATTTATAACGATAAGTTTAGAATTTGAATATCAGTATATTAAATATTAAATTTTTATAAATTATCATTGTTCATAAATTACGAGTAAAAATTAATTTTATATTTTTTATATATAAGAATTTATCGTGAATTTTAAAAAAAATATATATATCATTTCGGTAATCAATATATACATATGAAAAATATTTGATTATATTAAGTATATACAGTTGTTTAATAAAATAATAACACATGTAGTTTCGTTTTACAAATTTTCGCGAGAAATTCAGAAATTTTCACCGTTGAGTAAAACGGTATCGTACGCACTGGTGTATACGATTCCAGCCAGGCGTCGCTGTCCAAGCACGTTCCTAAAAATAACAGCGGGTATCGGCATAAGGTGCCCAGCTATATGGGACCACCTTGAGTTGTGGAAATGACACGTGTCAGAATTGACAGCTCATCACGACCCCACCTATATGATTGAGGAACCACAAGGTAAATTGCGCTGATTTTTCTTTTTTTGAAATATGACACGTAAAAAATACAATTATCAATTAAATACTACAAAGATATGGATGTAAAGTAATTTAATTTGATAGTTGTTTTATGACATAATAATCTGTTCTTTTAGTTTATAGAACTATACATAGATCCTTGTAAGTTTAAACTCCATTAAAATTTTATTTTAATTTGTATGTTAAGATTGATTTAAATTTTTTTTCATTGTAACTTTTGAGACCTTTAAAATCTCATGGTATAAAGTATCTACTTATAAATATTTCACAATTGAACTTCTCAATTATAGTTTTTGTTTTCATATTATTAACAAAATAAAAAAATTAGTTTTTAATAATTTAAGAAAATTTTATATATAAAAATTAAATTTGAAGGATTAAAAAAAATATATATAAAAATTAAATTTAAATAAATTATGTAAAATTTTATTTTTATTGGACTGATCCAGATTCATCTATATCACCCTCTCTCCATCCTTGAATACCATATTTATAGAGAAAATTAATTTCAAATTTGCCAATAATATCTATAGGGTATAGTACTTGATGCTCAAAATTTATTAAAATTTATAATTTTTTTTATCATCTGGTTATTCAAGAAAACTCTTACCCAAGATTCAAATTCTCTACACCCCATCTCTATTGCCATAGAATATGTAACACAATAATGTAAATTTTGATTAAGTCATAGTTTGGCTGGCTTAGAGGTGCCAAAAAAAAAAAAATTGGAATAACATAAAAAAAAATCAAACTAAATTTAATTCAATTTATTCAACTTAATTAATTTTAAAATTCAATTTTCTTCAATTTGTATTAAAAAAATTTAAAATAATTGAACTAACCAAATTATATATATTATATTTATTTAAATAAATATTTACTTCAATAATTATATATATTCATATTTTATTAAAAAATTAAATAAATCAAAATATATAGATTTGACTATTTCTATAAAAAATTAGTTCATTTTAAATTGATTTGATTTATTTTTTCAAATTTTAAATTCAATTAATTTTATTTAATTTGAACCTAAGAGACCAAACATTCTCCCATTTAGCTCTTTGCAGGGTTCCTATATGCTAATGGAGAATCTCCTTATTATAATTCATGTTCTAATATTTAGTTTTGTTTTTCTCTTCTTCAATTTATTTTATGTATAAATAATGGTATAAAATTATAAATGCTTTGTATTGTATATATTCTGTTTGATTTACAGTTATGATATTTTAAAAAATATTATATTTTTGGAAAAAAATTTATATTTTACAATATGTATGGAGATATATTTAGACTTAGATAAAATGATAGTACCCCTTAATTTTTGAAATTTTTTAATATAAAATTACTATTTAGTTTATAAAATTTATAAAAATAATAAAATTATTTTTTTATTTTGAAAAATTAATTTTTTAGTCCCTAATAAAATATTATTTAATCTCATTTTATTTTTTTATTCTCATAATTTTTAAATTTTTTAAAATAAATTATTATTTAGCCCATAATATTTATTAAAATTAATAAAATAATCATTATATTTTAAAAAATTAATTTTTTAATCTCTAATAAAATATTATTTAATCTCATTTTCTCATTTTTCTTTTATTTACCTTTATTTTCTTTTTAATTTTACTTAATTTTTTTTCAATTTTCTTTTTTTTAATAATATTATAATAGTTTTTAATAATTTATAATTAGAATATATATTTATTTAATATTTTTATTTTTTAAAATAAATTTATTTCATTATTTTATGTTTTGTTCTAATTTTTTTACATCATTCTCTATACGAGAGGTTTTCCTTTAAAAAATCACGTGTCTACCTGTCAATATGTACAAAATACTTATTAACATACAGGATGATTTTTTACTGTTATTATTACATAATTATATTTTATTATATGTAAATACTAAATATTTTTTTATTTTTATATATTAATAATTTAACAATTTAGTCAATGGTAAAAATAATCTAGTCTAGTCAGTTATGCTGCTAATTTACTGTATTTATGGTTCCCACTTTGCACCGCCCTGTTCTAGGCCTGCGTGAAATTTTCACACGTTTTATCGCCTGCCACATCGGATTGGACATCATGTGGTCACGTGATTGGACACGTCAGTCATCGTTTTAAAATTGTTATGTTGATGCTTTTCGCTTAGACAATACTTTGTCCGTGACCGTGATCTAATTGTCCATATTTTGTTCAACGTTTTGATCAGTTATGACCATGGTTTTCAGATACTGCTTTCAATTAGTGAAAGCAAAGGTTTATAGATAAAAATTCAATCTACTATTAAATTGAAAGTAAATCGAAATTTTAAATAATATTTATTATTTGTTATTTATATATTGAAAATAAATAAAATATAGATAACTAAAAATTAAATAATAACATAAATAAAAAAATTATTATAATATTATATCTCAACGCAATAATATTCAATATAAATATAAATATAAAATAAACTTAGTCATTTCTCGTATATATATTATATTTAATATATAACTTTTCAGTTTAATTTTATTATAATATTTTTAGGGTTAATTATTATTTTTTTTATATAATAATTCAATATACAAAGTTTTCTTTGATATTTCAAAAATATATTAACTCTCCCTAAAATATGTCATAATATACTATTAGTCCATCAAATTTTGCCGTTAATCAACCATACAATAATAGAAAAAAGATAATAAAAAGATAAAAATATCCTTATTCTTTAATTATTATTAACTACATTCTATTTTTACTTTAAAATTTATTTTTTTAGGATTAAAAAATACATTTTCATACTTTTGATAAATTTAAAAATAAAAATATTTTTAAAAAATATTTAAAAAATATTTTTATTTCATTTTTTAAAAAATAACAAATAAAAAATAAAAATATTTTTTTACTTTTTATTTTAAATTTGTCCAAAATATGAAAATTAATTTTTTATTTGTATTAAAAAATTTAAGAAGAAATAATTTAATTTCTTCTTAAATTATTTTTTAAAATAAAAAATATTTTTTTAAAATATTTTTATTTATTTTTTATTTTAAAATTTGTCAAAAATACGAAAATAAATTTTTTAACTTTAAAAAAAAATTTTAAAGCAAAA
Organism: Aleurites moluccanus; assembly: GCA_948193065.1. Classification (NCBI taxonomy): domain Eukaryota; kingdom Viridiplantae; phylum Streptophyta; class Magnoliopsida; order Malpighiales; family Euphorbiaceae; genus Aleurites; species Aleurites moluccanus. The sequence goes on from CANXYC013191043.1 coordinate 4,834, forward strand.
ATATAATATAATTAATTAAAAATAAAGGATAAGGACATTTATGTATTTTTACTATCATTGTAGGGTTGACTAATGACAAAATTGAAAGGAAGAGTCTAGTAATATATTATAATATTTGTCAGAGGGAGTAAGTACATTTTTTAAAGGTTAAGAAAAATTTAATATATCGAGTCATTTTACAGGAATAAATATTAATTATTTTTTTAATATAATTTTAATACAGTTAATTAAAAAATAATAATAATAAAATATATGCATATATGTTCAATTAATGATATTAAAATTTAAAAATTAAATTATATGTAATGATAATTAAATAAAGCATTTAAATTAATTAATATACTTCACTAAATAGGTTTCCTTTATTCTTTTTTATTTTTTTAAAAAGAGAAATTTTAACTTAAAATTTGCTAAAATTATAACATGCATTTATTATTAGATTAAATATATAAATAAATATCCAAATTATTTTCATTGTACTCTATCATTTATATATAATAATGTTCATTTCATGTGTATGAAATAATAAATTAATAATTGATAATATAATAATTTATTATTTATTTATGGTCTAAATTTAAAATAGATAAATATTTTTTTATATTTTCATACCGACTAAATATTCAATAATAATAATATATTATAGTACCTAATTAATTAATAAATTATAATGTTTAAAAATTTAATTAATAAAAAAGAGCAACCCTTAAAAATTGTGATCGATTTCATATGGATTATCGAATAAATGTATTTTAGAAAATATATATATATATATATATATATATATATATATATATATATATATGTATATATATATGTGATTCAGTAAATTAATTTAAATTTTTTATTAAACTAATCGGATCAGCAAATACGACATCTATGATTATCATCTATCAACACACAACACAATAATTACTTTTACATGTTATAATTGTGGAGATTGGATTATTATTATTATTTTTTTTTAATGAAAAAGGCAAAATATATTTTATATTAACGTGTATATATAACTTTGTTTCGTGTGAATAAATTAGTAATTTTTATGAAATTATTTAAAATTTAAAATTTATTTTTAAAATATATAAATAAAAATAATCTTTGTATTTTAAAAATTAAATTTTATGAAATTCAACATTAAATAAATAAAAATTTACTACTAACCAATTAAGTTGACCTATGAAATTATATAAAATAGTATGCTCATAAATAAAAAACAATTTTAATGTTTTATTTAAAACAAAATCAACATATTTATGTTAATCACACCTGAAGTGCAAAGAAAGGAAAATATGCCAAATGGATTTTCACTTTTATTTATTTTTTTAAAAAAATCTAGGTTTATAAAAAAAAAAAAAAAAGGTTTAGATAAAAGATTGAAATATATAAACAAGAGAGTAATACTTGGATTTGGTTTGAATCAAATCGAAATTTTAAAAAATTAAAATAATTAAATTAAAATTTTTAAAAATTGGTTCAGACTTAATTTTAAATCGAATTAAATTAAATTGAAGTTTTTTAAAAATTAGCTGACAAAATCAAATAAATAAAATTTTTAAAAAATAAATCAAAATAAATTGGACCAAAATTTAAATCAAATTAAATAGAGCGAATTAGATTAGGTTCGATTCAATTTTTGATAGGTTTGAATTTTTGCTCACCCATATATATAAACAATTTGTGCTTTGTCATTTAAGGCAATTATGAACAAAACTAAAATGAGTAGACATTTTGGATTTGGTTTGTGTGAACAATGATAGCAAAATTTAAAGTCGAAAAAGATGTTCACTTCTATTTCTCATGTCAAAAACAAAAGAGATTTGTCCATCACTAGTGGGTTTCAGGCCCCAAACCCAAAAGAAAGAAAACTTCCCATTGAATTGCCACCAACATAGCCCCTAGTAAAATTTATTAAGAATCGGTCATTAATTTAAATATTTAATGATATTTTGATTCGTCTTAAAACTGTAAATTTTTTAATTAAAATTCAATTTATATATAATTATTTTAAATTTAAATCAATAAATTAAATATTTATGATATAATATGAAAATCTCAAAACTCATTTGATAATTAAATTAAAACTGAAATTTGAGATATTTTAATTGAGTTTTTTTATATGCAGTAAATTATTATTTATTTTTAATCTAATTTTTTAATAAATTAATTTTTATAAAATTTTATTTTAACAAATAATTTTTAATAATAATGAATTTTTTTTAACAATAAAAAAATATCGGTAAAATTTAAATTTTAATATGATAATTTCACCTTATATTAAGATGAAAACACCATTTTGCTATATGAAAAAAAAACTTACAATATATAAATAAAGATATCAATTTTTTTTAAAAATAAAAATATCGATTTTTTTATATATATACATATACTATTTTTTTTAGGGGACAACAATAGCGTAATAAAATATTTTATGCTGTTCCGTAGGACCCACAAATTCCAGTTTTTCAACTCTTTGTTGTTTGTTGATTTCTAACTCTGCATTTGTTTTGCCACAATCTCGAAAAACAGTGAAAATGGCTTCCATTTCCAATGTTGAAAATTCATTTCCTTGTTCGAATTATTATCATGTTTTCTTGAGCTATAACAGAGTTGAAAATACTCGCAACTCATTTGTTAATTATCTCTATAAAGAGCTGGAACGCAAAGGCCTTCTCTGTTTCAAATATAATGAAAAACTTGGGAAAGACAAATCAATTCCATCTGAATTCTTGAAGCCCATCGAATGTTCAAGATTTGCAGTTGTTATCATTTCAGATAACTTCGTTTCTTCAAATTGGTGCTTAGATGAACTTGTAAAGATCATTCAATGCAAGGAAACTATGGGACTTTCTGTTCTTCCCATTTTTTATAATGTTGATCTCTCTCAAGTCAAAGCACAAGTTTTTTCAGAGCACGAAAAAGATTCTTCTATGGTGGAGAAGGTGCAGAGCTGGAGAGAAGCTTTAACCAAATTGGCCTTAATTGATGGATTCAATTCTCAAGAATGGTAATTGTCAATTTATAATTATAATGGTTTGAATTCTTTAAAAATTGATTAAAAAAAAAAAAAGGAAATTGATATTTTAATTATTTATTTATTATGTATTTGCTAGGCTTGACGATTACAAGCTAACAGAGACAGTTGCCAAAGTGATTATGAAGGAATGGAGTAATATGTTTTCAAGTGATTTTAATGGCTTAATTGGAATTGATTCTCGTGTTGGGCAAATTCAATCATTATTAAATAAGGAATTAGAAGATGTTCTTTTTGTAGGAATTTGGGGAATGGGTGGAATTGGCAAGACCACTATTACTAGAACTTTGTTTAACCAAATCTCTAATCAGTTTGAAGCTGCTTATTTTGTTGCAAATGTTAGGGAAGAATCAGAAAAACGCACAATAGTTCGATTACGAGATGAAATTCTTTCAAATATTTTAGAGGAGAAAAATTTAAATTTAGGAATGCGTAGTATATTACCTAGGTTCATTTTGAATAGACTTCGACGAAAGAAGATTCTCATTGTTCTTGATGATGTTACTAATGTAGAACAATTGACAACTTTAGTTGGAGATCATAATTGGTTTGGCTCAGGAAGTAGAATAATTATAACAAGTAGAGATAAGCAAGTGCTTATAAATAAAGCTGATAAAATATATGAGGTTAAGGGATTGAATTATCATGAAGCTCTTCAACTACTTAGTTTGAAAGCTTTCAAACAAAATCATCCTGTTGAAGATTTTATACAGTTGTCACAAAGGCTTGTCAATTATACTAAAGGTGTTCCTTTAGCTCTTAATGTTTTGAGTTCCTTTTTATACAATAAGCAAATAGATGAATGGGAAAATACATTAGAAAAACTAGAAGAATCTCCTAATTTAGAAATTCAGAAGGTGTTGAAAATAAGTTTTGATGATTTGGATTCGGTAGACAGGGATATATTTCTTGATATTGCATGTTTCTTTAAAGGAGATGATGTAGATTTTGTAATAAGCATTCTAGATGGTTGTGAATTTTTTCCAAACATTGGAATAAGTCGTCTCATTGATAAGAGCCTTATAGCTGTTGTGGACAAGAAGTTAGACATGCATGACTTGCTACAAGAAATGGGTCAGGATATTGTCCAGCAAGAATCAAGTAATAAGCCTGGAGAATGTAGCAGACTGTGGACTCCTGATAATATCTATCATCTATTGACAAGGAATAAGGTAAGAACCAGATCGTTGAATTAATCATTCATGTGAGAAAATTAGGATAATAGCATTTTCAATAATAATAATAATAAAAGAAGCTTAAATGCTTATAAAACTATTAGTAACTGACTGCATACATGTACTTCATTCTTCTTGTCCATTGCTAGGGGAGTATTGCAACCGAAGGCATATTTCTGGACATCTCCAAAATTGAAAAAGTGAACTTAAGTCCTGTAATATTCTCAAGAATGTGTAATCTGAGATTGCTTAAATTCTATCACAACAACTCTTTGGCTTGGAAAAATCCAACTGGGTTTATATCAGAATATACGACGAACTCAAGTGATGGTCTTCAATCTCTTCCTAATAAGCTTTCTTATCTCCATTGGCATGGGTACCCTTGGGAATCTTTACCGTTTAACTTTTCCATGGATAATCTTGTTGAACTTAACCTGCCTTTCAGCCAAGTTAAAGAGCTTTGGGATGGAGTTAAGGTATGCTTTAGTATTTTCTCTTCTTTCTTTCAATTATGACAATAAGATTGATGTTAAGTCATTGAATTTATTACAGCCTCTTCAAAAGTTAAAAAGGCTTGATCTTCATGATTCTGAGCACCTGATAACACTCCCGGATCTTTCGTCAGCTTCAAACTTAGAAAGACTAATTCTTGACAACTGTTCAAGTTTGCTTGAGATTTCCTCTTCCATTCGGTGCCTCCACAATCTTGCTTATCTTAGTCTATCTAATTGCAAAGAGCTGCAGAGTCTTCCAAGCCTCATTCTTTTGAAGTCTCTTAGTGTTCTTAATCTCTCTAACTGTTTAAACTTGAAGAAGTTCCCAGAGATTTCAGAGGAGATAGAAGAGTTGCATTTAGATGGGATAGGAGTGGAAGATTGGCCCCCCTCTATTAAATTTTTAGACAAGCTTAGGTTCTTGTCCTTGGAGCATTGTGAAGATCTTACAAGTCTGCCAAGCAGCATTCAATTGAATTCGCTTGAAATTCTTGATCTCTCCTGGTGCTCCAATCTTAAGAAGTTTCCTGAGATTATAGGGGATATCAAGTACTTGGATTTAGGGCACACTGCAATAGAAGAATTGCCATTATCAGTTGGGTCTCTCTCCTCACTTGTGAAATTGAATTTGAAAGACACGACCATAAAAGCATTGCCCTCATCAATTGGGAATCTCTCGTCACTTGTTGAATTGAATCTGAAGGAAAGTTCAATAGAAGATCTGCCAATATCAATTGGGTGTCTATCTTCACTTGTTAAATTGAACATGGCAGTGGCTAGTATAGAAGAGTTGCCTTCATCAATTGGATATCTCTCTTCACTTGTCGAATTGAATCTTGAGAAAAGTTCATTAAAGGCATTGCCTTCATCAATTGGAGGCCTCACATCGCTTGTTAAGTTATACCTGGCAGGGACTGAAATAGAAGTCTTGCCTTCATCAATCGGGTGTCTTTCTTCACTTGTTGAATTGGATTTGAGCCGGTGTCCAATGCTTGGGAGTCTTCCAAGCAGCATTGGCGAGTTAAAATGCCTTGAAAAGCTTTATCTCTGTGGCCTTAGAAGACTTAAGAGTCTTCCAAGCAGCATTTGTGAGTTGAAACACCTTCAAGACCTTTATCTCGATCACTGCACAAAGCTTAGCAAATTGTCTTCTTTATCTGGTTTCGGCTCCTTAAGAGACCTTGTTCTAAGCTACACAGGAATAATAAAAATCCCTGCTACCCTTGGCTACTTATCATCATTGCAAGTTCTACTTCTGAATGGAAACAATTTTATGAGGATACCAGCTAGCATTAAACAACTTTTGCGGCTGGAAATTCTTGACATATCTTGCTGTAAGAAGCTCAAGTCTTTGCCAGAGCTTCCATGCCGATTAAGAGTTCTTGTTGCACATAATTGTACATCCCTCAAGATGGTATCAAGTCCATTCATTCAATTCCAAGAATCGCAAGAACAATCTGTGGAAGATAAATTTGGATTCACATTTGCTAATTGCGTGAACTTAGAGAAGAATTCATGTAGCTACATTGTTGAAAACACATTGCTCAAAATTCGACATTTGGCAACTGCATTACTGCAACTCTCCACTGTACATTCTTCTAACTTTGATCTTGTTAAGCTCATAGCTACCTGTTCTTTTATTTTTTATTATGAATTTGCTAATTTCATTTTTTTTTTCCTGGTCTTACAGGGATATGAAGATATACTAGTTTCCCCTGTCGTTTGTTTTCCAGGAGATGAAATTCCTGAGTCGTTCAGGTATCAAAATACAGGAACTTCAGTAACTACCCTGCTCCCTCCCAACTGGTATGATACCAAGTTAGTAGGTTTCACTTTTTGTGCTGTTGTTGAATTGGAGAATCGCCATTACCAATATGGTTTCGCTTTTCAATGTAATTGTCGCATAGAAAACGAGTATGGTGACAACCTTGAATTCTGCTCCAAGGAGATTGGAGAGTTGGGAAACCAGTTTGAGTTCAAGTCGGATCATGTCTTTCTATGGAACACAAGCTGTATTGATATTTTAACACAAGAAAAATACCACCGGCTGAGGGAGAACTCTTGTACTGCCACATTTGAGTTTGAATCTTACACTGAGGACGAATTTAAGGCAATGTTGCCTGGTCCAAACAGTTTCAAGATAAAAAAATGTGGGTTCAATCCAGTTTATGCAAAAGAGTCGGAGAAGATAGGGGATCCATCCAAAGATCAAGCCAGGCCCAGCAGCTCTTCTTATGATCCAATGGATATTTGCTTAGATTTTGGGGAACAGGTGATGGAAATCAGTAAGTACAAGAAAAGGAGCACTGAAGAATACTGTTATAATGAGACCAATCGCACTGGAGATGGAACTGAGGAGGAGGAAAAAGAACCACAAAATAAGAAATTGAAATAGTTCCTACCCGACCCATTCAGTCTTAAATTTGGGGACAAAAGACGGGACCTTATTTTTCTGCAATTCTCTCGGCAACCAAACAGGGCAACGGAAAAGGGAGAAAAAGAAAGAGTTTTGAAGGAAAAGAAAATCTCCACTGTTGGGATCACAAAACTGACGCTTCGCTAATCGGTGAAACCAATGGTGGTGTCCAAGTTCACTCTTGTAAGGCAATCGCTAGGGGTTTTTAAATTTCTGGTCGTTATTATAGGACGGCAAATTAATTAAAAACACGTGGACTTTTGTATAAGAAGGGTAAAATTCCCAATTTGGAAACGGCAATTTACAGTGCCGTTTAAAGTAGAAGACAAGGAAAGTCAGGAGTAAACTGACAAAGAAAACAGCATCTATTGCTCATTTGCTCTTGCTTTTTATCTCTTTCAGGAATCTGATGAAAATTCAGCTAATTCAAACTGCAATGCAATTCAATAATAAAATTATATAAGAGATATATTAGAGCCATTGCTAATATTTGTTCAATTTCATAATCTAGCAAAGGTTTAACATAAACAGCAATGGCAAATATAATGTGAACCCTACTCTTTTCTTTAAATGAAGGAACAATCGGCATAAACAGCAACAATAAGCGATAGGATGTATAAAAAGTAAAAACAAGAGTCTTTTATCATTAAGACAGACATTATTAAACATGTAAACACCCTTAATTTCCCTCAAGGAGAGAAGGCACTGGACCAAAGAGCATTACTATTATCCCCAAAAGAAAGCATCATCTCATTTTCTTCCCCACCGATCCCCATATGATCTTGTGGATTGATCCAGTCCATCACCCATTGCTGCCATTGCATGTCATTCATGTCCACTTCAAAATTAGCCTACAGTGGTTGTGGTGGTTCTCTGTTAAGTGTGTGAACCGTCTTGTGAATCTCCTTCAATTATTGATCTATAACCGATCCAAGATTGTTGAAGCTCATCATGTTCAAGTTGTTTAAGTTATTCTTTCCAATAAAGCACAGAAACACGACTTGCGTCACCTCTTTCTCACGGTTATCTTTAAGCTGTTTCTTGAGTTGTTTATTGGCTTTGGTGATCCGTTGCCTTGTGAAACTTTCTTGGTTTACTATTTTCTTGCTTTATTCCATCTCAGGCATATTCTTGAACTGACCCAGTACTTGTTGGATCCCAAAGGAGAGGGCCAAACCTCTGGTTGAGAATCATAAGTACTATAAATAATTGCAGAAGCATCAATCCTACAAAGGATGCTTAGCACTCTTACCTTCTTCATTAGGCCTTTCTTCCTTTTCTTGAAGGTTGTTTTTTCTTGCTGAATCATTAGTTTTGTATCCAAGCTTCACTTTCTTTCTAGTCATGGTGGTGGCCAAGAAAGCGAAGAATTAACAGCAAAAATATGCAAGTTTGGATCCTGGTGGGTTTTGTTGCCCTCTTGCAGTATATGCTATATATAAGGTTTAATTAGAGAGAACATTATAGGATCATTATGGATTTAATTTATTATTTATTATTATTTTTTGCTAAATTTAAGTGGTGTCCTCATATCATAATGAGTATAAGACTAATTTTCATTTATGCTGGTATAAGAAAATTTAATCTAGTGAAAATTCGAATATGGAACCTCTCTTTATAGATCGTTTTCATTCGAGAATTTAATAGGATATTATATCGTTGAATCAACTCTTTGAGTTTATGAATTTAATTTATTAATAATTTTTTATTAGAGATACATGTTAATTAATTAATAAATATAATTTGGAACTACATATGGGGCAGGGGCACCCCTTTAAGTACAATATAAATACATAATCATTGAAAAATTTCTAAAATGGGCTAGGAAAGTATCATTATTTAACAAGTTTAGGCAAGATAAATGATCATTTGGAGGGGGGAATATGGTCTCTTTAGTGGGTTGATTAGATTAGGGGGTGCTCTAATCAAATGAAATTAATTTAGGATATGATGAAATCAGTGACTTGGGATATTTATTAACGCATTCTATGTCCATTGAGACAAATAAATTTGGTGAGTTGGTATGGTTTTGTAATTGGTTGCTCAATATTTTGATAGCTTAGGCCTTGGGTTAATTGAGAGATAGAATCTAATAGTGAATCATAGGAAACTGTGTCTTTTTTTTTTCTCCATATATTTTATAAATAAAAATTTTCCGTAAATAAAAACCATTGGTTTAAACAAAAAAAAAAAAAAAAAAAAAAAAAAAAAAAAAATTCCCTGTCAACAAAGAGGATCACTACCAATAAATTTTATTTAGTACAGAAAAAAAAAAAAATAAACATAGC
>CANXYC013191365.1:0-14530 GCA_948193065.1 Aleurites moluccanus
AAATTATAAACCACTAATTTGGTGAGTATAAAATACTCAGTGAGCATGCATACATCATTATATATGAGATATAAGCATATGATAATAAAAATATCAATGGTAAGCAATAAGATATAAGTTTGGAATTAATGATCAGGTAAACAATACTTGTATTATATAGATAAGACAGATAAAGGGATGGACTATATGTAAATATACAGTCTCCAGTAGTATCAATATGGACTATATGCGAACATACAGTCTCCAGTAGTATCATTATCGATCAGTATCAGTAAGCATAAGGCTGATCAGACCCTATGGCTAGGACCATAACCCTTCCCGGCTAGGACCATAACCCTTCCCAGTCAGTAATACAATGTGCACATCGCCGACAGTATTTTCCCACTACCCTGTCGGAGCGGTAGCTCTGTCAAATTTACATATAAAATGGGTCAAGGGAAAATCAATATCAATAGCCAGTAATCATTAGGAACATTATGGTACAATGACTTTCAATCGATATGCATTAATTTATGTCACAATCCAATCTGGGAGCCGCGACGGTCCTAGGGTACGGGTGTTGCCTAAGCTACCAGTAACACGAAGAACCCCTTTATCTATATGGCATGGCAAACAATACATGATTAAGCTCAATTATAACTTAACAATTTTATAATAATTTGGGCAGCATTTCCTTTATATAAGGACTATGCCCAGCTGTAAAACATGTAATAAACACTTCCAATAATCTTTATCATTTATACTCATATCTTTATCAACAATGATCCCTCTGGATCTCCAATATCAACTCAATATGTATATATATCTGTATATCATACTTTATCCATCCATAGCATAATTATATATGCAAAACCATATAAATACAATCACATACATATACATGCCCCTATTTAATTTACAATACCATGGAACATCTATACTGTACAAATATTTACATATAATTTTGGGACTAAATCATTACATGTCACTGAACAGTATAATTCCAAGGCGAGGATAGGAAGTACCAATGGAATTTGTGCCTCACTGCAGACCTGAAAAATGATAACCACTGTAGGGGGTGAGTATAAAAATACTCAGTGAAATCCATATGTATAAAAATGCAGTAGATGCTCAATAATACCATGATTGCCCAAATATGGCCTATAGAATCAGTATAAGATAATAAGTAAGAGTATAACAAGTATATGTATAAGTATTCATATATTATCCATATAGATATCCATATAAGTATCCAGTGTTCAAGTTAACACACATATGATATAACATGATTGGTTCCAGTAAAAAGTGTAATAGCACTATCTGTAATTCTATACTTTGGCACTATCATAAAGTGCATAAATCACTATACATAAGGGGGATCAATCCTTATGACTATAGAATATTTACATCCTCTTTAGAAAGGGTCATTTTAATATCAACTTTATACCGGTGTGTACACAGTCGATGGAATTATCCGTTACACCATCGAGGTAGCCCTGTTATAATACCATATGGGTGTGTCTCCATATAACAGTAAATATAGCATAATATATCTCATATAGCTGTAGAACAATCATATATATAAATATATATAAAGAATAAAAGAACAAATTTAGGTTATGCCAAAAAAAATACCCCGCGGGACCCAGTTGTGCTGCCGCAACTGACACTTACCGTTACGGGTCCGTTTTAGGATTTTTGAGTAGTTTCTGGTTAAGTACGCTATTGATGGGATTAAATGTACCATGTGGTACCATTATAAAGCTTATGAAAAATATAGATGATTGGGCCAAGTGGTGGTCCAATTGGCTTTCTGGATTTCATTTTATAGACAAACAAAGTTTAGGTCATTTTAGGTTGTTTCGGTGGGCTTATTTACAAGCCAATATGCACTGTAAGTGTTTTTGGATATCAAACTCTGTTTTATCAGTCCTAATGAAATATTATAGCATATATGATGCAAATCATGCATGATTATACATATAGACTAACCTTTATCACAATTAAATCACTTTAGCCCCCTAACACACTGTCGGTAGCCCTAATCGGCCCGTCGTTCAACATTCCGAGCTGGAGTACTTGACGGTTCACCTATTTCCACATATAACACTCTGGTAAGACTTTAAAACATCACAAAGCATGTCATTCACATTAAAACACATCAGGCATAACTGTATGCACTATAAACCTCACTTTGCACAATTTACACTATTTCCAATCCTTTATGCAATAAATACATTCTATCACCACATATGACTTACATTTCACATATTCATCACTATTAAACCAAATTAATATCTCATATGCACTTAGTTCATCATTTCATATCAAATATACACCATATTCAAGTTTACCTTTCAAGTACTTAAATCAATCATCTTTTACATATCTAAACTTATACATTTCCATTACTTACACTATTAAACCATATTCAAACTTTACCTTTCAAATTGCATTAGTCTAACACATTAAACTAATAAACTCAATATGGTTCCACCAATATGAAATTCATTCCATTCATCCATTTTTCAATACCATTCAATCATAAAACATTAATATACATCAATTACATAACATTCATCCATTTAAACATATTAAACATCAAAGTTCAAATCATCATTCACACATCAATACATTCGGCCAAAATGGGTTTTTTTTCAAATGAATTTATTTTCATCATTTAACCATCAATTCATTACATACACATCAAATATACACCATTCCATCATTTAAACCTATAAAACATCAAAGTACAAATCCATTATCCAACATCATATGGTTCGGCCAACTTGGTTTTCCATCCAAATGAATTTGTTTCCATCATTTAACTACTAATTCATGTTAAACACATCAAATATACATCATTTGAACAAAAAGATTCATCAAAACAACACTTTGATTCAAAGTTCTTCCTATTAGGGTTTCCATTCAACTTTTTGAATTCCTTCCAACCAAAACACATTTTTGTTACTAATTAACATCAAATAACATATTAAGAACATAATTGAACTAAAAGAATCTCATTATCACTTACTTTCCAAATGGTTCTTCCAAAACTTCAATGCTTTGATTCTTCACTTTTTCTTGTCTTTGAATCTATAGATTTATTTGTGTTTAGAATGATAGAATTAACATGTTTCCATCAAGAAATGAAAGAAAACAACAAGATTTGGTATAGATTAAGGTTGGTCAAAACTTAAGAATGGTGGAGAGAGAAAGTTGGCTGAAAATTTTGCTAAGGAAGATGATGAATGATGAAGAGGTGGAAAAAATCAACTTAAAATATCAATGGTGCAATCCTATGTTTTGAGCTTATGATAGAAACGGTGAAACCTAGCCATCCAACCATTCAATTCTTCATCTTTTCATCCAATGGTTTGATTTAAACAAGCCTAACATGATACCATAGGATTGCATATACTATATAACTCCATATTGCAAAGGAAAAGACCAAATTACCCCTAGTTCAAATTTGATCCTTATCCGAGCAGCTTAACCCAGGATTATTTTCTACCGGGTTTAATTCTCCAATAGTAATTCCAATAAACTTAATATTATTATTTTCATTTCCTAATATTATTTTCTACCTTCAAATATAGTGTTAATTTCTATAAAACTCGAAGGGGGTGTGAAATGACCATTTTGCCCCTAGTTCACCAAAAACTCAAATTTACCCAATTTCTTCCTAATAGCCTTTAAACCTCTTTTACTCTTACTATAACTCATAAAACATGTATACATGTCAATTTCATGCATAAGCATACAATATCACACAATATTTAATTCAAGAAAAATTTCCCTCCTAGATTACCCTTTATGGTTTAGGTTCTAGGTTATAGGTGAGGTGTTACATTCTACCCCCCTACAAATAAATTTGTCCCCGAATTTACTTTAAGGTTATAGGTAGAATAAAACCTTACTCAATGGAATAGGTGGGGGTATCTGTGTCTCATCTCAGCCTCACTTTCCCAAGTATATTCCTCTATACTTCTGCTATGCCACAGTACTTTAACCATAGGAATGCTCTTATTTCGAAGTTGTCTGATATGATGATCCACAATCTGTATAGGTATTTCCTCAAAAGATAATGCCTTATCAATATCAATCTCCTATGATTGAAGCATATAGGACGGATCTGGGACATACTTCCGTAACATAGAAATGTGAAACACTAGATGTACATGCCTCATATTCGGTGGAAAAGCTAATCTGTATGAAACATTTTCAACCCGATCCAAGATCTCAAAATGCCCAATATACCTTGGTGACAACTTGCCTTTCTTTCCAAATCTCATCTTCAAAAATACATGGTCACTCACTGTAAACTGTACATCTTTTCTCTTTAGATCTGCATAGCTCTTATGCCTGCTGAAAGCAGTCTTTATTTTCTCTTGTATAATAGGGACTTTCTCCATTGTTTCTCTGATCAGATATGGCCCCTCTAACTGTTTCTCACCCGGTTCCACCCAACATATCGGTGATCTACACTTCCTGCCATGGAGAGCCTCATATGGTGCCATTCCAATAGTAGAATGGTAACTATTGTTGTAGGAAAACTCTATCAGTGGTAGGAAATGATCCCAACTGCCTTTTAAGTCCAGCACACACAATCTCAACATATCTTCCAATGTCTGAATGGTTCTCTCTGACTGTCCATCTGTCTGAGGATGGAATGCTATGTTGAAATACAATGTAGTACCCAATGCCTCTTGGAATTTCTGCCAAAATCTGGAGGTGAATTGAGTACCTCTATCAGATATGATCACTGATAGAACCCCATGAAACCGTATAATCTTATCCACTTAGAGTTGGGCATACTGTGCACCTGTGTAAGTTGTCTTTACTTCTAGGAAGTGAGCTGACTTAGTCAATCTGTCCACTATCACCCACACTGAATCATACCCTTTCTGTGTCTTTGGAAAACCCACTACAAAATCCATTGTTACTTGGTCCTATTTCCACTCTGGTAGCTGTATCTCTTAAAGCAAACCTGAAGGTTTCTGATGTTCAAATTTTACCTGCTGAGAGGCTAAACACTTAGATACAAACTTTGCTACATCACCCTTCATGTTTGGCCACCAATAAAGTTCCTTCAAGTCTTGGTACATCTTTGTTACCCCTGGATGGATTGTATAAAAAGAGTAGTGAATCTCCTTCATGATCTGCTCTTTGTACCCTTTAACATCAGGAACACACAATCGCCTCTTACATTTTAATACATCTCCCTCAATAGAAAAGTCAGGAGTTTTACCATTTTGAACCAAGTCTTTGATCTTGACACACTGTGGATCTTCATTCTGGGAGTTCTTTATCTCATCTATAAGCAAGGATTTCACTTAGAACTGGGCTATCAATACTGTCTCTTGCCCCTGTGATTCCAAATTCAAAGTTAAACCATCAGCCATTAACTTCCGCAATTCTTGTACCAGTGGTTTCTCTGAAACAGTCACATGAGATAAGCTTTCCACTGACTTTCTACTAAGGGCATCTGCTACCACATTTGCTTTCCTAGGGTGATACAAAATTTGGCAGTCATAGTCTTTTAGCAACTCAACCCATCTTTTCTGCCTCAAGTTCAGTTCTTTCTGCTGCAGGATGTACTGTAAACTTTTATGATCAGTGTAAATCTCACATCTCACCCCATGCAGATAATGCCTCTATATCTTTAAAGCAAAGATCACTGCTACCATTTCTAAATCATGGGTGGGGTAATTCACCTCATGTTTCTTCAATTGGCGGGAAGCATAAGCAATCACTTTCTTGTCCTGCATCAACACACAACCTAAACCAATCCTCAAAGCATCACAGTATATAGCAAAATTACCTGCCTTGATAGGAAGAGTCAACACTGATGCAGTGGTCAAATAAGTCTTAAGAGTCTGGAAACTCTTTTCACAATCATCATTCCACTGAAACTTCACCTGTTTCCAGGTCAACTTGGTCATTGGTGCAGCAATTCTAGAAAAATCTTTAACAAATCGATGATAGTACCCCGCCATACCTAGGAAACTTCTTATCTCTGTAACTGTAGTGGGACGTGGCCAATTTGCAACTGCTTTTACTTTCTATGGATCCACCTTTATCCCATCTTTGCTAACAACATGTCCCAGAAATATCACCTCTGTCAACCAGAACTCACATTTAGAAAATTTTGCATACAGCTGATTATCTCGCAATAACTACAATGTGATTCTGAGATGTTCTTCATGTTCCTCTCTGCTCCTGGAATATACCAAAATGTCATGAATGAAAACAATGATGAATTTATCCAGAAATGGTCTGAATACCCTATTCATCATATCCATGAATGCTACTGGAGCATTTGTCAATTCGAACGGTAGCACTAAAAGCTCATAGTGCCCATACCATGATCTGAAAGCAGTCTTCGCAATGTGTTCACCTTTGATTCATAACTGATGGTACCCTGACCTCAGATCTATTTTGGAAAAGAAACATGCTCCCTGTAATTGATCAAACAAGTCATCAATTCTGGGCAAAGGATATTTATTCTTTACTGTTACTTTGTTCAGTTGCCTGTAGTCAATACTCATTCTAAATGACCAGTCTTTCTTCTTTTCAAACAAGACTGGTGCTCCCCAAGGTGAACTGCTGGGTCGAATAAAATTCTTGTCACACAACTCCTGTAACTGCTTTTTTAACTCTTTTAGTTCTGGTGGTGCCATCCGATAGGGTGGAATAGATATGGGATCAGTACCAGGATATATTTCAATTTCAAATTCAATCTCCCTCTCTGATGGCAATCCTGAAAGATCATTTGGAAATACATCAGAAAATTCACTCACCACAGGAATCTGCTCTATTGTTTTGGATACCCTTGTATGATCAATCACTGATGCCAAATAAGCAATGCAACCCTTATTCATCAGTCTCCCTGCCTGAACTGCAGATATTAATCCTGATATATGTTTGTTTGTCTCCCCTTAAAATATAAACTTTTCCTATCCATCGAGTTGAAATTTTATTCTTTTCATGGCACAATAAATGGTAGCTTTATGATCAATCAGCCAATTCATACCCAAGATAATAACAAATTCCAATACAGGTAACTCTATCAATTCTACAGGTAAGGATCTATCACAGATTCTCATGTCACAAACATCATACTTATGCTCTACAATAACCCTATCTCCCATTGGTGTTGCTATCTCTAAGGGCACAAGTAAAGGTTTTCTACCCAACCCCAATTTCACAGCAAAAACAGGTGACACAAAAGAATGGGTTTCACCTTAATCAAACAATACATAAGCCACTATATCGTGTACAGAAATCATACCTACTACAGTTTCATGTGATCTCTGGGCTTGCTGCTGGGTCACTGCAAAGACTCGGCCTTGGCCTCTACCAGCTCCTGACTGTCCCACAGTTGGACTCTGTCCCACTGGTCTGCCTCTACTAGTACTCCCCCTACCCATCTGCACTAATGGTTGGGAAGATCCTGCCTCTAAAGGTTGTGTAGCTCTAGGCATAGGACAATCTCTGAAAAAGTGCCCAAACTGTCCACATTTTAGGCATGCCCCTGATCTGATACGACATGCCCCAAAATGTCTTCTCCCATAGAAAGTACAAGTGGGTACAGCTGAAGTCATCTGCACTGGTCTAACAGGACCTCTGAAATAGCTAGAAACAAGAGGCCTCATACTAATGCCTCTGCCCAAATCCTGCCTCTGATTGGGAGGTGGCAATGACTGTACTGGCCTGGAAGGAGGTCTAGCTGCAAAAGACTGGGATGTCCCCTCCCCAGGTCTACGAAATTCTCCTCCTCTTCCTCTCTTTTTCTGCTCTCTATCAAACCTTTCTTCCTTGTATTTTGCCTCTATCTAGGCTGCTTTATCAATAGCCCTACTCAAAGAAGTAAACTCCATAGCCAGCAGAATATTATGCAGGGTCGCATGTAAACCTCTCCTGAATCACCTGATCAAGTCTTCCTCTGTAGGAGCAATCTTTTTGGCATACTTGCTCAATCTTCTAAACTTTCTAGCATACTCCAATACGGATAAGATTCCCTGTCTCAGCTGTTCAAATTTCACAATATTGCTCTCTCTCAAATCCTCTGTAAGAAACTCATCCATCATTCTTTGTTTAAACTCTGCCCAAGACATTGGATCATCACTATGGATATTCTCATCAATATGCTCCATGAACCAGGTAGCAGCATCTACCTCTAGCAATAATCCAACTAACTCTATAGTTCTGGCATCAGAACATGGCAGCGTCCGGACCATCCTGTCAACCCTGTCAATAAAGTCACTAGGATAAGTACCGTATTCCTCTGAAAAATTAGGCAGTCATAGCCTCATAAACTCCCTAACTATCACACCACCCTCAGGAATAACCCTTCATACTCTGTCCCCCTGTAACACTACTGGCTCCCTCTGGGGTACTGGTGGGATCACAGGCTGTACCACTAGCGGTACTGGTGGTGGAAGTGGTTGCTATACCAGTGCAGGCTGTGCTGCAAAATGAGTCCAGATAGTCTGTAGAATTTCCTGTCTCATTTCTTACATCTCCTGTCACCATAGTGCATAATCCATCCGATCAGACTCAGTACGTCTCCTTGACCTGGGTGGCTTAGACTGAGTTCTCCATACAGTAGATGTGTTGGAAGCAACCTCCGCTTTCTCACTAGATCCATGTGGCTCACCCTCACCAGCAGGTTTAGCACGCCTATTTACCCTCTCTGACATCTTAGCACACTGCTACAAATCAAAAATAAAACAATACAGCACATATAAGAATGCTTATATAATAGGTACGCAGAATTTTCAAACAATGAAGAAGAGACTGTCATTTTGATGATATAAGAATATTCTAGATTCAATGGTACTTCTATTGCTACTAATATACAAACACTATAGGTTATATAAACCTTTAGCTCTAATACCACCTTTGTCACGACCCAACCTAGGAGCCACAACGGTCCTAGGGTACGGGTGTTGCCTAAGCTACCAGTACCATAAAGAACCCCTTTATCTATATGGCATAGCAAACAATACATGATTAAGCTCAATTATAGCTTAACAATTTTATAATAATTTGGGCAGCATTTCCTCTATATAAGGACTATGCCCAGCTGTAAAACATGCAATAAACACTTTCAATAATCTTTATCATATATACTCATATCTTTATCAAAAATGATCCCTCTAGATCTCCAATATCAACTCAATATGTATATATATAAATCATACTTTATCCATCCATAGCATAATTATATGTGCAAAACCATATAAATAGAATCATATACATATACATGCCCCTATTTAATTTACAATACCATGGAATCTCTATACTGTATAAATATTTACATATAATTTTGGGACTGGATCATTACATATCACTGGACAGTATAATTCCAAGGCGAGGATAGGAAGTGCCAATGGAATTCGTGCCTCAATGCAGACCTGAAAATGATAACCACAGAAGGGGGTGAGTATAAAAATACTCAGTGAAATCCAAATGTATAAAAATGCAGTACATGCTCAATAATACCATGATTGCCCATATATGGCCTGTAGAATCAGTATAAGATAATAAGTAAGAGTATAACAAGTATCTGTATAAGTATTCATATATTATCCATATAGATATCCATATAAGTATCCAGTGTTCAAGTTAACACACATATGATATAACAGGATTGGGTCCAGTAAAAAGTGCAATAGCACTATCTGTAATTTTGTACTTTGGCACTATCATAAAGTGCATAAATCACTATACATAAGGGGGATCAACCCTTATGACTAGAGAATATTTACACTCTCTCTAGCAAGGGTCATTTTAATATCAACTTTATACCGGTGTGCACACAGTCGATGGAATTACCCGCTACACCATCAAGGTAGCCCTATTATAATACCATTTGGGTGTGTCTCCATATAACAGTAAATATAGCATAATTATATCTCATATAGCTGTAGAACAATCATATATATATATATATATAAAGAATAAAAGAACAAATTTAGGTTATGCCAAAAAAATACCCCGCGGGCCCAGTTGCGTTGCCGCAACTGACACTCGCCGTTACGGGTCCGTTTTAGGATTTTTGAGTAGTTTTTGGTTAAGTATGCTATTGATGGGATTAAATTGACCATGAGGTACCATTTTAAAGCTTATGAAAAATATAGATGATTGGGTCAAGTGGTGGTCCAATTGGCTTTCTGGATTTCATTTTATAGACACACGAAGTTTAGGTCATTTTCGGTCGTTTCGGTGGGCTTATTTACGAGCCAATATGCACTGTAAGTGTTTTTGGATATCAAACTCTATTTTATCAGTCCCAATGAAATATTATAGCATATATGATGCAAATCATGCATGATTATACATATAGACTCACCTTTATCACAATTAAATCACTTTAGCCCCTAAGGCACTGTCGGTAGCCCTAATTGGCCCGCCGTTCAACATTCCAAGCTGGAGTACTTGGCGGTTCACCTATTTTCACATATAACACTCTGGTAAGACTTTAAAACATCACAAAGCATGTCATTCACATTAAAACACATCAGGCATACACTCTATGCACTATAAACCTCACTTTGCACAATTTACACTATTTCCAATCCTTTATGCAATAAATACATTTTATCATCACATATGACTTACATTTCACATATTCATCACTGTTAAACCAAATTAATATCTCATATGCACTTAGTTCATCTTTTCATATCAAACATACATAGTTCATCATTTCATATCAAACATACACCATATTTAAGTTTACCTTTCAAGTACTTAAATCAATAATCTTTTACACATCTAAACTTATACATTTCCATTACTTACACTATTAAACCATATTCAAACTTTACCTATCAAATTGCATTAGTATAACACATTAAACTAATAAACTCAATATGGTTCCACCAATATAAAATTCATTCTATTCATCCATTTTTCAATGCCATTCAATCATACAACATTAATATACATCAATTACATAACATTCATCCATTTAAACCTATTAAACATCAAAGTTCAAATCATCCTTCACACATCAATACATTCGGCCAAAATGGGTTTTCTTTCAAATGAATTTATTTTCATCATTTAACCATCAATTCATTACATACACATCAAATATACATCATTCCATCATTTAAACCTATAAAACATCAAAGTACAAATCCATTATCCAACATCATATGGTTCGACCAACTTGGTTTTCCATCCAAATGAATTTGTTTCCATCATTTAACTACTAATTCATGTTAAACACATCAAATATACATCATCTGAACAAAAAGATTCATCAAAACAACACTTTGAATCAAAGTCTTCCTATTAGGGTTTCCATTTAACTTTTTGAATTCCTTCCAACTAAAACACATTTTTGTTACTAATTAACATCAAATAACATCTTAAGAACATAATTGAACCAAAATAATATCAAAATCACTTACTTTCCAAATGGTTCTTCCAAAACTTCAAAGCTTTGATTCTTCACATTTTCTTATTTTTCCTTTGAATCTATGGATATATTTGTTTTTAGAATGATGGAATTAATATGTTTCCATTAAGAAATGAAAGAAAACAACAAGATTTGGTATAAATTAAGGTTGGTCGAAACTTAAGAATGGTGGAGAGAGAAAGTTGGCTGAAAATTTTGCTTAGGAAGATGATGAATGATGAAGAGGTGGAAAAAATCAACTTTAAATATCAATGGTGCAATCCTATGTTTTGAGCTTATGATAGAAATAGTGAAACCTAGCCATCCAACCATTCAATTCTTCATCTTTTCATCCAATGGTTTGATTTAAACAAGCCTAACATGATACTATAAGGTTGCACACACTATATAACCCCATATTGCAAAGGAAAAGACCAAATTACCCCTAGTTCAAATTTGATCCTTATCCGAGCAGCTTAACCCGGGATTATTTTCTACTAGGTTTAATTCTCCAACAGTAATTCCAATAAACTTAATATTATCATTTTCATTTCCTAATATTCTTTTCTACTTTCAAATATAGTGTTAATTTCCATAAAAGTCGAAGGGGGTGTGAAATGACCATTTTGCCCCCAGTTCACCAAAAACTCAAATTTACCTGATTTCTTCCTAACAGCCTTTAAACCTCTTTTACTCTTACTATAACTCATAAAACATGCATGCATGTCAATTTCATGTATAAGTACACAATATCACACAATATTTAATTCAAGAAAAATTTCCCTCCTAGATTACCCTTTATGGTTTAGGTTCTAGGTTATAGGTGACGTGTTACAGTTTACTTGTCAATCAGTACACAAAAGGCATTTCCATATCAATAGCAATCAATAAATATGGATAAATTTCAATCTTTAGGAAGATCAAAGAATGATCATCAATAATAAAGTGGTATTTAATCAAGAAGGAAACATGTTCATGGGTCAACAAATCAAACATGGTATGCATAATGATGTATACATTACTCACCTTAACTTATAACTTGTACATTTCCCTTTTCCTTTATCCTTGATTTTTTACCTTATCTCTTTTGGTACTCATCATATCTCTTATTCATTCTCGCCTCTACATGTCCAATTAATTTCCATTTAGATACTAGTTAACATAAAATTACATTACGTATACTTATATTAAAGAAATTATTAAGACTTCCAAATTACTAAGCTTTTTCTGTGTAACTTTTCATACTGACAGTCTGTATTCATTAATCCATATCTCTTCTAAACTTATCTAATTAATTCAATTCTTATTCCTAATTAAACTTAACATATAAGGTTTTAACATATTCAAATTTCACATTATTTCCATCACTACACAATTTATGGTGTTAATTTAAACTTACTATTACAACTAGTCCTGCTGCCTACATTCTGTCTACAAATCTTATTCTGGCAGATACTGTTTCTTTACTAATAACTCAATAAATACTAAACCAATTTCTATAATTCATTTTTCTATTGAAAATAGACACATAAAATTATAACATATCCAAATTTCAGAATTTTTGGATCACTAAACAATTATTAGTGAATTTCCAAAGTTAAACTATTGCCCTGAAACCTTTATCCAGACATGCCCTGTTTCTATGACTATAATTAATTCCGTACTCATCCAATTATAAAATAATTTTACATACATTATATAACATATAAATGAACATTTTTAATTTTTAACAATTTCTCTAATTCAAAATTTTAAGTCCTCAAATTAATAGAATTATGTAACATATATTCTGTTAAACAGTCATTCCGGGCAGTCTATAATTATGACCTAATATCTCATAAACCAAAAATCCAATAGAAAAACCCTTTTACAGGATTATAAAAAAGACATAAATGAACACTTTTTATGTTTAAGACATCTTCTAATTCTATCTCTATCATTATGTACAATAAAAACACAGTAGCATTTTCTAGAAAACCTAATTCCAGGCCAGTCATAGTTTTTACTCAATAACTCTTTCCTCACTTCGAATTTTACAAATTCCTAATACATAAGTCTAAATAACATATTTATCTACAAATTTAATGTTTTTACCATATTCAAATTCAGTCATTAAAATTTTGAAATAATAGCCACAAATTACTGCCATCAAACAGATTCCAGAAACTGTATAAACCCTAACTCATTCTTTATATTTTTAACTTAATTATCTCAATTAGTTGCCAAATCATGCTATAGAACTCTTAAATACAATTAAAAATGATATTTTATAATCATTACCTTAGATTAAATTCTCAAATTCCATCTTCTTTCTTCCTCCATAAAGCTTGAATACAAATTTCCTTTCTTCCCTCATCTGCCTTCTTCAATTTCCTAGCAATTTTTGGTTGATTTCTATGGAAAAATTGGAAGACTATTTCTATGGTGTTTTCTCCCCTCCATTGGCTCGGTTCCCTCTCCAAAAAATGCAGCCAACACTCATCTTTATCATCTTTTATGTACACTAAAAGCCAACAAAAAAAATTGAAGACAAAAATAAATAGAAATTTCTAGAATTTGACTTATTTGGCACCTATTTAATTATTTAATAAGTCAATTAATTATTTTCTATCAATAATTTTCATTTTTCTACCATAATTTTCGGCCACCTAACTTATTTCTAGAATGAGTGGGTCCCACAACTTTGTTTAGTTATATTTTTGGCCTAAAATTTTTCTTATTTGCATTTTTGACCCCAAAACTTTCTGTAATTTATTACGTCTATTCTGTTTAGATTCAACCTCAAGTGTTGGAAGTGAAATATCTTATTTTAAGTTGTTCTATCATTTAAAAATAGTTTTGGATCATTTCTGGATCCCAAACATTGGATTTTCAAAATTACCCCCAAAATTGCCTTTATTTACAATTTTGCCATTACTCTTATTTTCGCTATTCCAAAATATTTTTCAACTCTTTATTTTCACCATAATTTCACATAAAATTAACTTATTTGATCCCCCTAGGTTTAGGTCAAAAATTCTTAAATTAGTCGGACTGCTATTTTTCCGGCAGTGTTTCCAGCACCGACAATTTCCAAAAAAGAATTTCATTTGCTTTATAACTGTGTCTCTAAAATTATTTCCCATCATTTCAATA
>CANXYC013191747.1:0-17393 GCA_948193065.1 Aleurites moluccanus
CGAACTGGTTCAATCTAAAAAAAATAGTTATATATATATATATATATATATATATATATATATATATATATATATAATTTGACATTTATTATATATATGATGAAAATAAATATAATTTGATAATTATTATTTTTAATCAAAAATAAAAAAAATTAATTTTTTTTTTTAAAAACCGATCCGTTCGAATCGAAAAAATCGATCTAATTTAACCAATTCATTGGTTAACCAGCCGATTCATCAGTTTTTTAATAAATTTTTTAGGACGAATTTTTAAAATTAACCAGACCGATCATTAATTCAATTCCTAAATTTTTTTTATTTAATCGATCAATCCTATCCGATTTAAATACTCCAACGAGACAATGGGGCCAAGAGAGATGTCAAGTTATTGTAAGTAATTGGTATGCCCTACATTTGTTGTTTTGCCTTTTTTTTTTTTTTTTGAATCAAATAAAATTTTCATACTAAAAAAATTTGGATCCATAAATATCAATATAACAATAACATATTAAGTAGTACAATAATTTATTTTATTCAAAAAAAAATTCTCATTTAAAAATTTATAATTTCGATGTGAATAATTTGTTTTTAACTGGATCAAAGTGATAACAGTGTGCAAAAAATAACTAATGATGATACCACTTTAATACTTAAAAAAAAAAAAAGAAATATACTTAATTAGATAGTAATAATTATTCCTATTATTCTTCTCCATCCGAAATGACATAGTAATTAAATTATTAACTTAACAAAAAATATGTTTATACTTCATTTCATTTTCCGATCTCATAATTTAAAAGTTTTTAATATTGAATTAAAAATTATTGAGAGGAAATATATTTATTTGAATATAATTTTTCTTTTTATTTTGTAATAAGATGATGTCATGGCTAATTTTTTTAAAAACATATTAAGATGTTTGATAATATAATTTAATCCTTGAAATTAAAAATTTTTATATATTTTTAAAATTATTTGGTAATATTTATTTTAAAACTTAAATTAAAATCATTTAAAATTTAAAATTTCTACCTAATCAACAAGTAATTGAATTTTTTAATATTTTAAAATTTAAAATTTCAGTTCTTAAAATTCAATTTTTTATATTTTCAACATTTATTATTAATACATTTAAATCTATTTTTTCTACCCAATATAGATAACAAAATTATTCAGGTTGAAATTAAAATATTATAAAGACAAATTTATTTTTTATTATCAATTTAAAAAATAAATATAAAAAAAGATTTTTTTTTTAATTATTACCGTGGGATTGGCATTGATAAAACAGTGACGTTTAAATATTCTTGATTGTATTGAATATTATTTATTTTGGAATTTATAAAGAAATTTTTTTATCAAGTTGGGTGAAAAAGTTGGGCTTTGCTTAAAGATCAAGTTAGCTTAATTAATAAAGAGATTCTCATCAGTCCCCAGTCCCCACAATCTCTCAACATATATTTATATACTTTTGGCTTTTAGTTTTTAGCTTAACCCATGTGATAAAGTTAATTGACAATCCTAGCCAATAATATTGCTACATTTTTTGCTAATAAATCCATTTGCCTAACCATTATGCTAGAATCTACTGGTAATGACATCTTGTTAATACCCTAATTATTGTTTATGTCTTGTTTTCTAATGTCCAACAACTGTACAAGGAGAGAGGTTTCATTGAAGTTTAGAATGTATCAATTTCGTTAAAAAAATAGAGTATAATTCTTTTTTTTTTTTATAAGTATTGAGGGAGTGATTTCAATCAGATCTATTATTAAATTCAAATATATACAATGATTAGGCTAAGTATATGATTATATTAAATTTGATAAGTAGTTAGGAAATGAATTATAATAATATAACTAACTAGTACACTAAGTGTATTAATTTGGCAATGTACAACCTTTGTTTTGTTTCATTTGAATGTCGTTTGTTGAATGCAGAAAAGTAAGTGTGTACATATAACTCTCATGCATATTCATTAAAGATATATATATACATATAAGTCGCTTTTCATTAGATATGAGAATTTTATCTGTATCATCAGACATCCGATCCGATATAATATTAATAGAAGGGATAATATTTAATTTATTTAATAAATAAAATAGAATAAATTTTATAATTTATATCGAATTTAATTTGAATAATAATATAGTCCGATTATTTTTATATGAAATATAAATTATATTATATGAATTTATAAAAAATAAATTTTTTTTTTAAAGAAAAAAATAAAAAATTATAAAATCTCACTAATTGATCCAATATGATAAAAAAAAAATAATAACATAAATATTTTATTTTTTAAACAAATCAAATTTAAATTTTATAAAACTGGTTCAACATCCAACTAGTACACATCCCTTATTTTTCATTCCAATTATTAAAGGACAATTTTTTTTATTTAATGGAGCAACGTCTCAATATAAGTCTGAACAATACGTGACTCCTCCAGATTTGGGATTCTCAAAAATTTTAATTTAATATACTAAATTGCCAATTACACAATTTGTATATATTCCTGCTTAATTAATTTACGTTCTAAGTATTTCACATCCAACAAAAATCAATCAATTATATTAACTGATATCTTTCTTTAATGATCCAGTTATACAATAATTCAGTCTACTAATCATTGCCTCTTTTTTTTTATAATCCAAAATTTTTCTTTTTGCCAAAGATTTGATCTTTGAATTTATTTTAATTATTTTTATATAAATTAATTTCAATTGAGTTCGAATTTATAATTTTTTGTTGTATAGAAGATAAATTTAATATAAATTTATTATTCATAATTATATATAATTTCATTTATTAGGTCATGCCTTGATATGCAGACTTGAATTTGCAATTTGATAGCCCTATATATATCCTGTTATTAATAATAAATCATTGCTTATATATGTAAAAATAAGGCTCATCCATTTTATTTATTTTTTTTTTTTTATTTGGTGTTGGTGTCTAGAGTTTATCCAAATAGGATATAGGATTTTTGATGAATTATTTGGAATTAATTTAATTTTAAATTCAATTCTTTGAGGTTTTCAAGACCTAATTAAATATATAAAACATTTAGTTTTATTATTATTATTATTATTTTAATCAATACTTCTATCTTTTATTAGAATATTTTTAATGGTGCTCTTTATTTTAAAAAGCATATTTTACATAAATAAATAGTATTTTAATCAATTTTAAATATAAATAATATTTTTTTTTATATAAATCTAATGGTCTCTTTAATTAAATAAATGGAAGAATTAATAAATAGTTATACCTCTATCCTAAAATAAAAGTTATAATTTTCTTTTTGATATGTTTTAATATTTTATCTTAATTTTATAATAATATATTTATTAAAATATATATTGAAAAATATAAAAATTAATTAAAATATAAAAGAATTAAATAAATGAAGCGATATTAAAATAATTAATAAATTAAAAAGATTAAAATAGATAAAAAATAAATTTCTTAACAATTATATATTTTATAATTATGAAGTTTATTATGTAATAGAAAAAGTAATAGGTAAGAGAATTAACGGATAGCATGAATAGAAAGTTATAAAATTTATTAATTAAATTTAAAATAAAGAGTGAAATATGGAGAGACTTGACTCTATTTTAAATTTAAATAATAAGAATTTATTAGATTCTTATTTATTTTTACTCAATTTTTTTATTATAGAGAGTTTGAAATAAATAAAGATTTTTTTAGATATTTTTTATATAAATTAGTTTTTGGAACATATGACTTGCATGTGCTAATTTTATTTTTCAATTTATAGAATTTTATATAATAATAAATTTTTTAATAAGAAACAAGCCAACAACTGTATCCACTAAGAAAGAGGCTAATTGTTAAAACTTGGAGCTAATTAATATGAAAATTTCTTAGTAATAATTAATCCTAATTATTTACAACTTTTGCTTTGTGGGTATAATGTTACTGATTAAAAAATTCATGAACCAAATTAAAAATATTTAATTTATAATCATAAACCCTTAGAGGCCATATTTGAAATATATATAATGAAAAAATTAAATCTAAATTTATTGTTAATATCGTATATAAATTTATTATTAAATTATTTTTTGGTGTAAGAAAAAACAATAATATTAATACAAATAGAATTATTAATTAATAATAATTACATTAATAAGAGTATGATTGGGAGGATATAATACTTCCACGTCAATGACATGACCCGTGCATGGAGGACTAAGTTTGGGCCATATATTATCCACATAAAAAATAAAAATAATAATAAAGAAGCACCGTTCGTTTGTTAAGATTGCATTTCCCTCTATCTCATCTCTCATATCTTGTTTTCCAATGTAAGAATATATATATATATAATTAATCCATTCATTTGATATGATCATGGAAATGGAGATTTTCTTATTTTAAATTTTCTTTTAAAAATTAATAAATTTTGATTCTATAATATTGGCATTATCTTTAAATTTTACTTTTTATTTATTTTTTTAACAATTTCTTTTCATTCATGTAATCCAATAACTCTAAAATCAATACTTGAGTGACACTTAATTAGTACAGTGAGCATCAATGCTTTGAAGGTGGTTTTAATTAGAAGCGAAAAATTCTTATTTTATCTTATATACTCAATTAATTAATAATAAAATATTTTAATTAATATAATTTTTTTATTTTTTTAAATTTAATAAAAATAGACCAATATTTTTTTTTTTTACTTAATGTATTCTTATCTCAAATTCAGTGTAGATAAATATCTTAGATTAGATCATCTTATAATGAAATTTTTTTTTTATTAGGAAATAAAATTTACGTGAAAATTATTTATTTATTTATTATGCATTTAAGAGAGATGACCCATTATTTAAAAGAGCTTCAAGTAATTAATTAATAATGAATCCCAGAACTTAGTTTTGTTATCGACATCAGTCGTTATAATAAGTGGACCATAACTTAAAATCAAAATTATAAATTATTGAAAAGTTCTTTATTTTTTGGTACATAGTATAATGGTATTAATAAGAACACAACAAAGCATTGTTGCAAGTACAACCACTTGTTTCTTTTCTCTTCAATTTTATCTTCTTCATTCCTTCTTGAGGGCCATTTGATCTTTTGCATACCCTATTATTTAGCTGCATCCTTTAAAACTTTAATTTATTTTTTTCATATGATGTTAATCTATCATAGTTTTCTCTAATTAAAAGGTTCATAGTTAATTTGAAATTAAAAGATCATAAATTTTAATCTTGAATTTCTCCTAATGCTACTATTAACTTTTTTTTTGGTAATTATTGATTAAAATTTTCAATATAATATTTATAGTCATGTCCAGATTTTTAAATTCAATCAGCTCTATGTAAAAGATAAGCGCGTGAATTTTAAATTAATATAAAAATTATTCTTAAATTGTTACAAGTAACTAAAATATTTAGATATGTGGCTTCTTTTAATAATTAGTATTTTTTTAGCTGCATTGCATATTATTTATTTATTTATTTATTCGTGGATTTATAATTTAGTAATATTTTTATAATTTATTAGGAATGAAAAATTAAGATATAAATACAATAAGAAATAAAATCTAACTATTATTATTATTCTAAAATTAAGTAAAAATGAAAATTAAGAGAGAAATTTCTTTAATAAAATAAAAATAATAAAAAAATATTAAATATTTTATCTATTATCCAATAAATTAATTTTTTTTTAAAGAAATTTTATCAGCACTCTTCAATACATTTTTTGTTGTGTAACACACTCAAACTCATCTTCAGAATCACCAAAATTATAAATATTTATTTTCCGACTTATAATATTCTCACTGTCACATGCATTAATATATGGTGTAAATACCAACTCATATTTTTCATGAATGTTTAAGTAATTGGTGTTGATTTTTTTCATTACACCGTTTGTGATGGTGTAAGTCTTCCCTTTATTAACAAAATAAAAAATAAAAAATCTTTAAACATCTCCACTGCAACATCGAACATCATAGCTGGAATTTTTGTCCCCTTGAAAAGAATAATATTAGTTATATAAAACTAAATATATTAAAATATAAAAATAGAGATATCAAGAAATATTATATATTGAATAAATTACATTTTAATCTATAATATTTGACTTAATTAATATTTGCTTTCCCACTTCTTAAAAAATTGACAATTTAATTCTTGTGCTTTGATTTCATCCATTATATAGTCTCTCCATTTATTTCACTGTTAAAAATATAAAAAAAATTAAAATACCTTTATTTTTTTTTTTAATTTTCCACTTTTATATCATAGGAAATTCAGGTCAGTTATAATTCTCAATTTCTGTTGTTTTTCATTTGATGTGTTTTAATTCAAATTTTTGCAATTTTCAATATAGATTTTTTCTAATACTCATGAAGGGGAATTATATTTGTATGTATTAAAAATTTATGTTTTAATTTTCCTTTCTATAATTTCATTTGCTGTGACTCTCTACCAAGAATCCTAGCCATTAATGCAATAACCTGACATTCTAATTTCTTATTTGTAGTTCCTAAATCCAAGACCTCTTTCCCAATTACCTTAATAATCTAATGGTTTCAAATATCAAAAAATGTAACAAACCAACTCAAATTTCAACTCTGAATACATTTGTTACAAATCAAGTTTATTTTAGTAATTTTTTGTTGTTCAAACCAAACAAATTAACAAATTTAATAAGCAACTCAGATTCATAGTTTCAAAGGGAAGCAGATATGGCAATAGCAAAAGCCATGAACCAGAGCCACGACGGAGACTGGAGCCAACCACGAACTGACGAACCAACAAGAAACAGGGGATCAAAGAGAAGCACGAGCTATATTGGTCTCAAAAACCCATAAATGCTGGACTTGATTTCATCGATTCCACCATCATCGCCAGCGAGCTACTCACCAGCAAGCTCCATCACCTGTAAGTAAGCTACAAAAACCGCAAGCTACACACCAAATGAAACAGATCATCAAATGCTCCATCACAGCAAGCTCCATCGTCGATTGTGAAGATGAGACATAGTAGCGCCGATCGTGAAGATGAGACGAACTAGGCCAAAACAGAGTAACGTTGATACATATGGAGATGATCGTGAAGGAGCTCACCAATTGGACCAGACCCGCCATTTGGCTATCACTGCTCTGGCCACGACTAGGCCGCCTCCTAATGAGGTAGGTGTCATTAGTTGGAGAAAAAAGAAGAGTGAGGCTCAGGCAATGAAAACGGTAGGATATTTTAGTATTTAAAATTATTTTTTTTAACTCTTTTTTTAGTTTTTAATAGAATATATGAAAAAAAAAATACGTAAAATTATAAAAATTCACGAAATTAAAATATAAAAATTAAAATATTAATTAAAAAAAATATTAATTAGATTAAATCTTAAATATTAAAGTGTTATTTACTCTTATATATTTTCATAGATAGTCAATTAGAATCATTATTTTTGTCATTGTCCGTTGTCATTATTATATATATCTTTCTATCCAACTTGGTCGAAGAACCAAAACTCTGATGGTCTCTTTTTTGTGATTCTTTAAGTGCAACTATCCTCTCCATATTGATTGACATATTTGCTAAAAAAAATATGGAAAAAATATATATTAATTAATATAGCTAAAACAAACTTTAACAAAAAAAAAATGTAAAATTTGATCCATATCTTCAAACAAAATTTTTTCTACATATTGAGAATTTAATGTAATGTGTAGATAAAATGTTTACAGTACCTTTTATAGGATGTAAAAATTTGATAAGTTAGAATTTCATAAGAATAATAATAAAAAATTTTAGTATTATCTAAAATAATTTTAATACTAAAATCTGGTGATTATCAAAACTAGGGCACCCAAATTCTAGCGATTGCTTCTTGGCCAGCCTGCAAAACTTGAAATTTATTGAGTTATTTTACTTA
The DNA here is from genome assembly GCA_948193065.1 of Aleurites moluccanus. Taxonomy (NCBI): domain Eukaryota; kingdom Viridiplantae; phylum Streptophyta; class Magnoliopsida; order Malpighiales; family Euphorbiaceae; genus Aleurites; species Aleurites moluccanus. Next base: position 7,927 of record CANXYC013191747.1, read on the forward strand.
ACTTTTTTTTATTTCTAAAGTGAAATATTTAAATGGAAAGTTATTTGTTGTTTCTTTATTTTACAATCCATAATTTATTTATTCAATCTTAAACCTCCAAAAATGAATTATGAACTGTTTAATTTATATATTTGATGGAAAAAAAAAACAACTCTTGGGCTAGGGAAAGTGTGACAATTCGAATTTCTAAAATTTTCAAAAATTTATACTGACAACAGTGAATGACCAAAAAGACCTACCAACTATTAATAACATTTATCACACTTATTATTGATGTATAACGCTCATGAATACTTATTCATGAACGTAAATTTCACTTCTATATCAAAATATTTTAAACAAGAATTAAAATCATGATAGTTACAACATTTGTCATGCCCACAAATTCAAAAGTAACAGTTATTACTAATGTGTAACGGACATTAATTTGAATATTGTCGCAAAAAATATGGAAGATACCAAGTGTAACAGCAGAGACAAAACTTGTCCAGCCCATTAATACTGTGTTTCTTGTACAAGTTTTGTGTAAAAATCCAATTTCAATCAAAACAAAAGATACCAAAACAACGTACAAGGGTTTTGTAATAAACCCTTTGATGGGAACAAGTGGGGGCTTTTACACTTGTGTAAGCTTGATCTTATAGCATAAAGTGACACTCACGCATACCTATCAGAGCATGCATACACTTACGCTCCTACGCTGAGAGTCACGCTTCGTCATACGATTACGCGTGAAAGTTTCCAAGAATTGAATTAGTCAATGCATCACATGTACCACTACCTTTTACTCTGATATCATTGTGATGGGAAAATTAGCTATTGGATAAGCAAAAGCGTGAGCGGCCCAAATTTCTAAACTTTTTAAAAATTCTCACTGCTAATGGTGAATGGGCAGCTCCTTAAATGCAAAGTATCTGATCGGTCCACACGAACTCTCACCAATCAAACTCTTCCTTTGGTACTTAGGCTTGCCTTTGATCTTCCCTTTGGTTGGCCCTAAGTGAATCAAAGGCTTTCCTCTTGTACACCTTGGGAACTTTTGGTTTATTGTTATTTTGATCTTTAATAGCTAATGCAATTAACATGTAATTGGTTCTTTCTCAATGAACTAGAAAGAAAGGTAGAAGAAAATGATGAAAATGAAGAAGAACACTTCTTCTTCCTCTTTCTTACTCTAGCTTCTTATTCACTCTTTCTATCCAACTACATGGAAGAATAAATGAAAATTTCAAACTTACAAATCAATTTCTTTCTCAAAGAACACTAGAAAGAAAGAAGAAGAATAAGAAGATGAAGAAGAATTCTTCTTCTTCTTCTTTACTCTCTTTCTCTCTCACTTCTCTTTCTAGGTTGGACGTAAGAAAAAGATGAAGATTTTTTTCTCATCTCTTCTTCACTTGCTTCTTTTTTTTTATATTCTCTACAATCTTCACTAAAGGAGATAGGGGAAAACAATAGATGAAGGGTGAATGATCATAGTCATTCTTGTTTCCCGTAAACCATTAGTGGGAGAGAAGAGTTGGTGAAAAAATGACAATGGTCATTCTTTGTCCCACTTACTTGGTCATTTACCTTTAAGTCATTTTAGGCGGAGTAGATTTTTTTTTCTTATACCAAACTCATCATATGGGTTTGGAAGATCTAGCTCAACAATTGTGCTAGAATTTTCTATTAAGTTTAAATAACTCTCTTCCACAACAATTTGTGGACTTGGGCCCACATCTCATATAAGAGATGTAATATTTTAATTATATTTTCTACTTGGTCAATATATATATATATATATATATATATGAGTTATATATAAATTATGAATTATTATATTTAGACATAATTATTTATCTGTAATAAAATTAAAAATAGATAGTAAAACCAAATTCAAATAATAAAAAAATGTAAAAAATAATAAAATTTAAATTCAAATGAAAAAAAAGTATCAATTAGAAAAATTTCTTGTAAATATTTATTTAAATCATGTATTTTTTTATTCGTTCAAATGTAATTAAGTTTTTTTTTTATAAATATTAATTTAAATTATGTCCTTTTTCATTCCTTCAAATGTTTCCCTAAACCATTTTTATAAATATTATGAATAGATTAGTTTTAGAAGAAATGGATATCAAAATTTTAATTTTAAATTTTTTTATGGTGAGAGAAAATTCAGTCACTTGAGTATTAATTTAATGACAAATGTTTTACTTATAATGGGTGCATATAATTTTTTTTAAATTCTTGTGCTCACAACATAAAAAAAAATAGCACTAATAAAGTTCATTTAGATTTGAATTATTTAATTTTTAAACAAAAATATATAATTATCAAAAGTTGACCATGGAATAATCTAGGGTTGATCATAGCTTTTCTCTCCCTTCTTTTTATAATCTAATTAAAATTTGAATGGTTCTTATAAAACAAGAAATATATGGTCCAACTCAAAAAGATTTTATATGATTTTGTTTAAAAAATAAAATAAATCTATTTCGAGAGCCAAGTATATAAGCTGGTCCACTCTATTACTCGTTCAATATGGAAGAAAAAAATAAAAACAAGAATTATTATTATTTTAAATAAAAATAAAATACTATTAATTAAAGACTGGACCAATCTATTGTTTCCTTGATTTCCAAGGCAAAAGGTCGATTCCTTGTTAAACTACGATGGAAATTTCGTAATTTAATATAGAATTATCAGAATTTTCGAAAATGTATATATACTTTATATTATTATAGAAAAGAAAATGAAATCTTATAATAAAGTTTGTTCGTCCGAACCCACCACTTGAATTGATGTTATCTCCTCTTACATCATCTGGTGACATCTGCAACTCAAATTATTAGAAAATTAATTTTAAATAAATTGTAAAAAAATTTAATATGCTACATTAAATAAAAAATTTTCTATAAATTAATAAAAAAAATTTAATTGCTTTTTTAGTTATTAGAATGGTACAAACTCACTGAATCTAACTCCGTCCCTATGTCTTAATTTTCATTCCAACATGTGTAGAAATGCCACTGCTTAATTATCTTATTATGGGCACTCAAAAATTGATAACTTTTATATATATATTTATAATAAAATTTTGAATTAGTTAAATTTTAGATTAAATTTAATTGGTTATTATTAAAATCTCACAATATTGATTTAACTCAAATATTTATTGAATTTGAGTGTCCACAAAATTAACGAGAGAATAATACATAGGTATAAAAAGAATATTACTGCTATTCTTATCGGTATTGTTTTTTCCTTTGCCCAAAGCTTATTTGGTCTGTATTTTGGTTTGTCTACCTGTTCTCTTAGTTAGGTCTTGGTAGTTGTTTGAAGTTTGTGGTGTTTTAGAATTTGTTTAGGGGCTCTTCATTTAGTTGTTGAAATTTATTCTTCTTTCTTCAATAATGGTTTATCAATATATAACCATTGAAAAAGAAACATAAGGGTTATAATATATTTTTTTAAAAAAAAAAAAAAGAAAAGAAAAAACAAACAGAATACAGTTCTCATTATACGAAAATTTACAAATATTATATTGAAGTAAACTAAGAATACTGTCAGAGAATTTTTAAGCAAATGATTTCCTATACATAACGGTTATAGTTTTTTAAACTTGGTTTTATAATAAATTTAAATTAAAAATTAATAAGTGAAAAGCATAAATTTTAATCTATTATTTAGAATGACTGTGATTATAATGAAATATAATTTTATTAATTTTTTTAATATAATTATTTTATAATTATATTAAATCTGAATTAATTACTCTTATTAGAATACGGGTTGAAAAAATTATTTTAAAATATTAAAAATATGACATTGACTTAGCGTATATACATAAGTTATTAAGTATTTTTCTTATTTAAATTAATACATTAATATTTAATCATAACACAGAAATTCAACAATTCAAACCCTTGACCTCCCCTTTTTTTTTTTTAATAAATGATGAACTAAAAGATTAGTTTGTATAAGATATTCAAAATTTATAACTCTATATTTAACTTTATTTTTTTGCTTATTGCTTTTCCCAAAAAGTGTTTTCTGTCTATTTTGATTTTTTTTATAGAATAATAAAAAATCATATCAGATAAAAATTTTACAAAAGGAAATTAATTTTTTATTTTTTTAAAATTTTCCTTTTACTTTTAAAATTATGCCTTTTGTAGTGTCCAACCGATTTTTAATATATATTTTCTTTATATTTTAACACCAAAAGGGAATAAAAAAATTCTACAAAAAAAGAAAGAAAAGAAAACAGCCTTGTGGCAGATACATAACCATAAACTTAATGTCTAATTGGTAAATTGTTTACATCACTATAGTACATATCATGGACTGCATGCACCAAATTAATTAGTATACTAATAAATTAATCAACTAATAAAGTGACTTTTATTTATTAGTATTGTTTGTTTCCACCATAAAATGAAACACTTCAAAATTTATCCTTTATTGAACAAATAATTAACTCATACTATAATTTTCCAATATCCCTAATAAACTAAGATTTTTTTTTTTAAATATAAATTAAAACAAGAAACAACTTGCACTGAAAATATCTGACGAAACGAGACCAACTTGCATGCACTGAATGTAAAAAATAAAAAGCTGTACCCATTAATGAAATAATAGATGTTTGAATCTATTCATCATAATCATAATTATCATCCTCATCCTCATCATCTAAATCTCATTAACTTTATTAATACTAATGCAAATGATAATTATATCCATAAGCATGTGCAATGTTGTGATTAAAGGAGGCCATAAGCAAACCAAAAAATACAAATCTTCATGACATTGTTAATTTGTTATTATAAAACTTAAACAAAACATACTAATTAGTGACTGGTTGATTTAATGATCGAGTTAGAAATCTGAATGGAAGGGTATATTTATTTATATATATTAAAATAAGCTGAGAGAGAAAACAAGGTGCTGCCCTGATGTCGGAAAAGTATCTACTATTTATTCATGCGCGTGGTGGCCCATTTCCTTCCCTTAAATATCCGCCTCCCGTACTAATTTTCCAGTTGACGCTTCCCTCCTTATTTTTCTAACTTATCTTTTTTTTTTTTTTTTTTCTCTAATGTATTGTCAAAAAAGTTTGAAAAACTACGCGTCCTTTCCAATACAACGAACTAACTTGTTCAGTCTTCACTCTTCACTTCTCCTCTGTCTTCACCTCTCCCAAAACTCTAACTTTCTCTCTCTAACTCTCCCTTTTATCTTCTTTTTTTTCCTTTTTCATTTTTGCTCCCAATTTCTTCAAATATCCCTAATAGATCATCCATGGATAATAGAGACAATCCCGATCCGGGGGGAGAGTTCGCCCGCGATTCAAGCCCAACATCGCTCGGACATGACTCCGATAGTGTCAATTACTTCTTCGCTACCGAGAGAGAGAATAGTATTCTCAGCGAATTTGGATGGAATCTTCAAACTTGTAGTCAAGTGAAGCGGTTTGGGGACTTGGACCAGATCGAACATGAAGATAGATCAGATTTGGCTGGAAACGTTGGGTTTACACCTGAGAGTACTAGTGTCTTACAAGGATCGGTAAGTGGTAGTGGTGGTGGTGATCCGGCCGGCGTTGGTCGTTCCGGAGGCGGTGGTGGTGGCGGCGGTGACGCATCGACTTCAAATCCATCAGTCTCATCGAGCTCCAGTGAAGATCCGGCTGATAAGTCTACGAGCTCCGGCAGGAAACCACCTGAGATACCGTGAGTGGACTAGTATTGTAATTAAGTCGAATTTCGAGCAAAAAACGATAGTTTTTGCACTTAAAATAATGGGGGATAAAATCAGAAACAGAATCCAATCACAAGTCCTTTCTGTTTGGTGTGAAAGAGAGAGAGAAAGAGAGTGCAATTTGCGTGTCCGTACACTCTATAGAAACTGTCAAAAATTTTAGTTCATGCAAATTGGGGTGTGAGGTAGTTTCGTAATTTCATAGAAAAAAAGGGGCTAGTTGAGAGAATTTCTTTCAAGCAAAAGGGACCTTTTTTTTTTCTTTTTTTTTTTTTTTTTTTTAAGATAGATAATAATTGAAGAGCCCTCGAACACCGCCGTTATTGCGGCGGGAATGGCGTGCTCTAACTTTCTAAAATTACAAATATACAAAGTCTAAGAATAATTTTTGTTTTAGGATTTTTATTCCTTTTTCTAAATTAGTAATATATATATATATAAAAAGTGAGAATAATTTTCGATCGACATTCTTTTCTCTTTCAAGAAAAAAATTTTAATTTTCGATCGATATTCTTTTCTTTTTCAAGAAAAAATTTTCTTTGAGAAGAGATATTCTGTTATGACTGTGTTTTATTTATTTATTGGATGCTTGTTTTGTGTTCTAATTCATTCCCTTTAGGATAGTGCGTGTGTACATAATAATCATTTGGAGTGCGATACTGTGTCTGCAACTTGCACTATACAATGTTTCACCGTTTTTCATTTGTTATTTTCAGCTTCACATTTGCTGTTCTTGTAGTTACACATTCGTCTGCATTAATAGGATCCATTGATCTTATATATGTTTGTTTCACAATGCACTTTCTTTATTTGCTGGCTTTGTTAGATGTTCAATGTATTGAATTTATCATCTTTTATAATATTTTATATGTCCCTCTATATTTAAATTGTTATATGTTAAATTAGGAATTTGGGACTCCCGTATATAGTTAACAAATTTCTATTTTATAATTCTCTTTTTAAATATCCGAGAATTCCTTAATTTTTTCATAAATGATTTATATCTTATTTAGTAATTATATTAAGTATGTGGTAAATTAAAAAAATGGAAATGGATGTCATGATGTTTTATGAGTTCGTAATTTAACAACAAATCTGCAAGTAATATGTACAAACTCATTCCTTACTTTATTCATACATTTGATTTCTCAATCATTTGCTATTCATTTTATTCATCTCCTATTCAAGATACTGTAAGTAATATGCACAAACTCATTCCTTACTCTATTCATACATTTAGTTTCTCTATCACTTGCTATGCATTTTATTCATCTCCTATTCAAGATAGGAAGTATCTTTGTTATTAATTGCAATATCAGCCTCGGCGAAGACATTATAGGACCTTCACACTTTTGAATTATTATTATTTTTTTTTAAATGATAGATTCAGTTCTCCCATTTTTCTATTGGGTTTCTTCACGATAGTTTCTTTATTTAGTGCTAAATTAGCTTATTTGGTGTTTGTGTGTGTGTGTGTGTGTGTGTGTGTGTGTGTGTGTGTGTGTATGCTTGATATATTAATTAGCCTCATTTTGTATTCTCCTTTTCTTTTTCATCTGAATATCTTAAATGTTGTTCAGCTGGCAATCTAGTTTTTCATATCTATTTTCATGTCCTAGTATTAATTGTGTCTTATACAATTGAATCTTCAATATTCACTTTCGATTTGAGAGAGAACAAATTTGAATCTCTAACATTTTCTGCAAGCATTTAGACTGCATTTATCTTATTAAGAATTAACAAGTTCATTTGATCATACAAGTGAAATATAGTTATGAAAGATAACATAATAAAATGCCCCATTAATCTGCTTGCAATTAATGAGACATTATTACTTACATTTTTTTGATTTCCAGAATTTTATTTTTATTTTGATAAATGTAGGTGAAATATTTTGTAGGAGTAAGGCTAGAAAGAAGGGGCAAAAACGAATCCGCCAGCCACGTTTTGCATTTATGACAAAGAGTGAAGTTGATCATCTTGAAGATGGTTACCGATGGCGGAAATATGGACAGAAAGCAGTTAAAAATAGTCCATTCCCCAGGTCTGCAACTAATCCTCTCTTATTTATTCCTAATTTCAGAATAATTTCTGTCTCTGGAAATAGTATGTCAGTACTGCTGTTTGTATATGTGTATGATTAGGAGCTACTATCGTTGCACAAATAGTAAATGTACTGTCAAGAAGAGAGTTGAACGTTCTTCTGAAGACCCCACCATTGTGATTACTACATATGAAGGCCAGCACTGTCATCATACTGTTGGTTTTCCCAGAGGGGGAATCATTAGTCATGAAGCCACATTTGTTAACCATATGACTCCCCAAATGTCGCAATTTTATTATCCTGGAATTCAGTTACCTCGAGAAAATACTCCTATTACACAGTCTCAACAAGTACCAGTTCAAACTGGTCATGAACCCAGTAGAGAACAGCGACAGCCTGTTCCCCAGCTTCCAGCTGTAGATGAAGGACTACTTGGTGACATTGTGCCTCCTGGAATGCGCAATAGATGAGATAAGATTAACGGTAAAATTTACTTTCCTTACCTTAGAAAATATGATTCTTATAATATTGATGACACTTGCATCAACATTCTTTTAGTATTTGCGCGTACGTCTGTTTATGAGTGTCTGTGTATTATGTGCGAGAGGGTGAGAGTGAGATATGTAAATGAATATTGCTTCCACAGAAGACTAATTCTTGTGATATAGAATTCATTATGTCAGTGCACAAGTTCAGTATGTTCGAATATATTTTTAGTCCTTTAAAAGGCCAGTTTATGAATTATTAGAAAAGTTTTTATGCTTCTAGTTAATTGTGGACAATCAAAGTGTTGAAGCATGAATAGTTCTTATAATTCCGTTAAGCAATACAATAGTACATTGTTTTAGAACTAACATTTGGGACAATATTGGCATTGCTATGTCAAAATGGGGAAATTTTTGTCAGGTGTATACACCAATCCAATGATATAAATCCAATAATATAAGAACACATAGTAAAAAAAAATGATATCAATATCTTTTCACTTAGCAAAAAATAAAAAAAATAATGGTAAAAATATATCATCACTCATTAATTTAATGTAAGAGATAAATCTATACACCCAATATTGATAAGTATATTTTGTCAAAACACTTTTTTTGGACAAAAAGAAATAAGGAGTAGTTTTTGTGGATTGCAATTAGATTTTTATGGATCTAAAATCGATTTTGGTAATAATTTCAAATGTGAGTTATTTCCAAAATCAATTTTAGGTATACAATAACAATTAGTTATGGTCTATTGATCCAAAAAGGATTAGTTAGGTATACAATAACAAGTAGTTTGGTATTTGCAATAGTAATGCCAAATTGACCCTTTATATGTGACTTTGAACATGTTAATGGTCTTTCTGAGACGGTAAGCCAATCTGTTGCTTGAGATGTGTATTGTGTTTTCATTTCCTACATCTTATAAACATTACGGTTTGAACAATTCCATTAACTTATATATAAGTGGACAATAATAGATTAATTCTTGAGGTTTTTTTTTTTTTTTTTTTTTTTTTTTTTTTTTTTTTTTTGTGTTTTTTTTTTTTAAATTTTTAAAATTTTTCATGAGTAAATTAATTAATAATTTTTTTTTTTAAAAAACACTATATAAAAAAATTTTATTTAAAAATAAAAACTCAAAAAAAAAAAAAAAAAAAAAAAAAAAAAAAAAAAACCTCAAGAAT